>CM021108.1:409273992-409537921 GCA_007115665.2 Sequoiadendron giganteum | reverse complement strand
CCTTAACCCTAAACCCTAAACCCTAAAACCTTATCCCTTAAACCCGAAACCCTAAAAACCTCTATAATATACCCTTAACCCTCTACCCTCTATTTGTCTCCCACTCCCTCCCTCTCTCTCTCTCTCTATCAAGTCTCTCCCTCCTACCCCCTCTCCCTCTGCTAGGTATCTCTCTCTCTCTCATTCCTTTTGTCTCTCTCCTGTCTACCCTTAACACTCTACCCTCTACCCTCTACCCTCTACCCTCTATCTCTCTCCCACTCCCCCCCACTCTCTCTCTCTCTCCCTCTATCTCTCTCCACTATACCCTTAACCCTAAACCATTAACCCTTAACCCTTAAACCCTAAACCCTTAAAAAATCTATCCTCTACCCTCTATCTCTCTCCAACTCCCTTCCCATCTCTCTCTCAAGTCTCTCCCTCCTACCCCATCTCCCTCTCTCAAGTCTCTCTCTCTCTCTCTATCTATCTCCCCTCCATCCTCAACCCTTAACCATTAAACCCTCTACCCTTTACCCTCTATCTATCTCCAATTCCCTCCCTCCCTCCCTCTCTCTCTCTCAAGTCTCTCCCTCCTACTTCCTCTCCCTCTTTTAGGTCTCTCTCTCACTCATTCACTCCTTCTATCTCTCCCCTCTACCCTTAACCCCTTAACCCTTAACCTATACCTCTACCTCTACCCTTGCAGTAACTCTTAACCCTCTACCCTCTATCATTTTTCCACTCCCTCTCTCTCTCTCTAACTAATTCCCTATATCTCTCTCTCCTTTACCCTTAACTCTAAACCCTAAACCCTTAGCCCTTAAACCCTTAAACACTCTACCCTCTACCCTTAAATCTACCCTCTACTTCTCTTTATCTCCTCCCACCTCTATCTACCTAGACCTCTCTTTATTTTTTCTCACCTCTCTCTCCATCCCTACCTCTCCCTCTATCTCTCCTAAGAGCCTAGGCCCTCAAACCCTCTACCCTCTACCCTTAACCATCTACCATTAACCCTCTACCCTTAACCCTCTACCCTCTATCTCTCTCCCACTCCCTCCCTCTCTCTCTCAAGACTCTCCATCCTACCCCCTCTCCCCCTCTTCCTCTCTTAGGTATCTCTTTCTCACTCACTCACTCACTCCCTCTATCTCTCTGCCCTCTACCCTAAACCATTAAACCCTCTACCCTCTGCCCATGTCCCTCCCTCCCTCTGTCTCTCTCCCACTCCCTCCCTCTCTCTCTCTCTCTTTCAAGTCTCTCCATCCTACCCCTTCTCCCTCTCTCAGGTATCTCTCTCACTCACTCAATCTATCTATCTCTCTCCCATCTCCCTTAAACCCTATACCATCAACCCTATAGGTCCTCAACCCTATACCTTCAATTCTCAACCATCTAACCTATACATTGGATCCTCAAACCTCATATATCTTTGTCCCTCCCTCCTCTTCTCTCCTTATCTCTATCTCACTTCACCCTTCATATCTCCCTCCATACATCCCACCTTATCTTCCCTAATCCCTCAACCCTATACCCTCAACCCTTAAAAACTTAAACACTCAACCCTATACCCTAAAACCTCAACTCTCAACCCTTAAATCCTAAACCCTTCTACCTTCTACCCTCTACCCTCTACCCAATAACCCACTCTCCCCCCCTCTTTATCTCTCAAGTCTCTCCCTATTTCAAGCCTCTCTTTGTCTCTCTCACTCACTCCCTCTATCTCTCTCCCACATCCTCTCTCTCTCTCTCTCACACACACACTCCCTCTATCTTACTCCCTCTCTCTCTCCCTCTCTTAGATATCTCCCTCCCACTCTCTCTCTCTCTCTTCCTCTATCTCATGTATCTCCCCCCACCCCCTCCATCTCTCTTGAATCCATTTATCTTGAGTACTCCCTCTCCCTCCCACCCCCTCTCTATCTCTCAAGTCTCTCTCTCTCTCTCTCACTCCTTGCATCTCTCCCATCCCTCTATCTCTCACTCCCTTTCTCTCCTACTCTCTTAGGTATCTCCTTCCCACCCCCTCTCTCCTACTTTGTCTCCCTCTTCTTCTCTCTCAGGTGTCTCCCTCTCCCTCTCTCTTAGGTTTCTCCCTCCCACCCACTCTCCCTCCCTTTGTCTCACTCTCTCTCTCCATCTCTATGGATTAGGGTTTAAGGGTTAAGGTTTGAGGGTATAAGGGTTGAGGGATTAGGGTGAGACGGAGAGAATGGGAGAGAGATAGAGGAAGGAATGGTTAAGGGTAGAAGGTAGAGGGTAAAATGGTTTAATGGTTTATATTTTAAGGGTTAAGGATAAAGGATTAAGGGTTAAGGGTAGAGGGGAGAAAGATAGAGGGAGTGAGTGAGTGAGTGGGAGATACCTAAGAGAGGGAGAGGCGATAGGAGAGAGAGACTTGGGAGAGAGAAAGAGGGTGGGATGGTTAAGGGTAGAGGGTATAGGGTTCAATGTTTAAGGGTTAAGGGTTAAGGGTTTAAGGTTTAGGGTTTAGAGTTTAGGGTTTAGGGTTTAGGGTTTAGGGTTAAGGGTAGAGGGGATAGAAATAGAGGGAGTGACTAAGAGAGAGAGAGAGAACTGATAGAGGGAGAGGGGGTAGGAGGGGAGATATATAGACTCTCCCTCATCCCCCTCTCTCTCTCAAGACTCTCCCTCCTACCCCCTCTCTCTCTCTTAGGTCTCTCACTCACTCACTCACTCACTCCCTCTTTCTCTCTCCCTCTATCTCTCTCCACTATACCCTTAACCCTAAACCCTTAACCCTTAAACCCTAAACCATTAAAAAATCTACCCTCTACCCTCTATCTCTCTCCAATTACCTTCCCCTCTCTCTCAATTCTCTCCCTCCTACCCCCTCTCCCTCTCTCAATTCTCTCTCTCTCTCACTCACTCCCTCTATCTATCTCCCGTCCATCCTTAAACCTTAACCATTAAACCCTCTACCCTTTAACCTCTATCTATCTCCAATTCCCTCCCTCCCTCTCTCTCTCTCAAGTCTCTCCCTCATACTTCCTCTCCCTCTTTTAGGTCTCTCTCTCACTCATTCACTCCTTCTATCTCTGTCCTCTCTACCCTCTACCCTCTACCCTCTACCCTCTACCATTAAATCTTAACCCTCTACCCTCTAACGCTTTTCCACTCCCTCCCTCTCTCTCTCTCACTAACTCCCTATATCTCTCTCTCCTTTACCCTTAACTCTAAACCCTAAACCCTTAGACCTTAAACCCTTAAGCACTCTACCCTCTACCCTCTACTTCTATTTATCTCCTCCCAACTCTATCTACCTAGACCTCTCTTTATTTTTTTCTCACCTCTCTCTCCATCCCTACCTCTCCCTCTATCTCTGCTTTCATATCTACTTCTCTCTACCTATTTGTCCCTCTATACCTATTTCTCTCTCCCTCATTGCCTCCTCTTTCTCAATATCTCTACCTTCTCTCTCTCTCTCTCTCTCTCTCTCTCTCTCTCTCTCTCTCTCTCTCTCTCTCTCTCTCTCTCTCTCATCTCTACCCTTAACCCTAAACCCTTAAACCCTCTACCCTGTTAGAACCCAAAAAAAATTCATTAAAGAAACCTGAATGATTTTCCCTTTTGAACCTAAATTTTCCATCAATACCCTAAAGGAGTTTATTCATTTATATCAATTACTTTCCTATCTTTTCATAATATTTCATTTATCGCCTTACCCCCATTTAATTTCTCATTATTTTCCTATCTTTTCCTTTAAAATTCATTTCTCCCCTTTCAAAAAATGCTCATACATTTTATACCTCTACCACTCCCTTAGTGATCACTTCATATCTTATTCACTGCCCAACCGTGACTTCCCACAAACCAGCCCGCGGTATAGCGGTAAAGAGCAGTCAAGGAAACCCTTACCACTGCACCACAAAGGGTAATATCGAGGGTCACAGTAGAGCGGTAGCAGTTAGAAGGCGGCAGTAACGGTCAACAAAAACAATCGGCGGCTAAATGATTAGGTACAAAATGTTTACCACGCCACTATCACGGTGATTGGTAAGTCACCGACATGGCAGCAATGCAGACAGTCACCACGATGCTGCACATAGTGAGAATGGTGACCGCAGTGACTATGGTAAATTGTCAGTGGAAGGTCAAGGCAGGAAACAAGACGGATATCGCAGTACCACAGATAGTTTGCAGGGAGACTGCGTTAGCGCGGTAACAGTCGGGAGAAGACCTTGACGGTTAAGACTACCATACCGCTGGGTAGAAAGATAACGACCATGGTATAGCGGTAAACACAATAAAGGCCGCATACAAAATTTACCACGTTACTGCGGGTATAGATTTTACAGTGCGCGATATAGCGGTGGTTGTTTGATGACCGCCAGGCTGACCCTTTACTGCACAACCGTGGACTGTTTGAAGGCTATCCGTGGTAAAGCAGTGGGGAGAAAAATTTAAAGGGTTTAGGGCAGCAGTATAGGATATAAGTCAATTTTTAGCCTTTTTGAACGACGGTAAAGGAATTTGAATGATTTTGGATGGGAAAAATGATTTTTTATGGAAAAGATAGGAAAATATTTGATTCAAATAGGTAAAAGACCTTAGGATTTTCATGAAATTTTGGGTTCTAATAGGGTTAAGGGGAGAGGGAAGAGAGATAGAGGGAGTGAGTGAGTGAGTGAGAGAGAGAGAGAGAGAGAGAGACTTGAGAGAGGGAGAGGGGGTAGGAATGAGAGTCTTGAGAGAGAGAGAGGGAGGAGTGGGAGAGAGATAGAGGGTAGAGGGTTAAGGGTTGAGGGTAGAGGGTTTAAGGGTTAAGGGTAGAGGGATAAGGGGAGAGGGGAGAGACATAGAAGGAGTGAGTGAGTGAGAGAGACTTGAGAGAGGGAGAGGGAGGAGGGAGAGAGAGAGAGAGAGGGAGAGGGAGTAGAGAGGAGGGTAGAGGGTAGAAGGGGTTTTAAGTGTTTAGGGTTTAGGGTTAAGGGTAGAGAGAAGAGAGAGAGGGAAAGAAGGTAGAGATATTGAGAGAGAGGAGGCAAGGAGGGAGAGAGAAATAGGTATAGAGGGACAAATAGGTAGAGAGAAGTAGATATGAAAGCAGAGATAGAGGGAGAGGTAGGGATGGAGAGAGAGGTGAGAAAAAAACAAAGAGAGGTCTAGGTAGATAGAGGTGGGAGGAGATAAAGAGTAGGAGAGAGAGAAGAAGAGGTAGGGAGGGAGAGATAGGTGAGATAGAGAGAGGAGGGAGGGAGGGATATTTAAGGAGAGAGAGGTGAGATAGAGAGAAAGAAAGTAAAGAGGGGAGGGGGAGGGGGAGAGAGAGAGAGGTGATAGAGATAAGTAGAGGCATAATGAGGAAGGTAGATAGATTGAGAGAGGGAAAGAGAGAGGGAGAGACAATGAGGTTTATAGGAGTAGGCTAGATAGAGAGATGTAGAGTGAATTTTGGTGGAAGAGAGAGAGGAGGGAGGGATAGGTAAAGATGGATAGTTGAGATAGATAGAAGGAGAGAGATATAGGTAGAGAGATTAAGCCTCTCTATCTCTCAAGTCTCTCTCTCTCTCTCAATCCTTGTATCTCTCCCATCCCTCTATCTCTCACTCCCTCTCTCTCCTACTCTCTTAGGTATCTCCTTCCCACCCCCTCTCTCCCACTTTGTCTCCCTCCTCTTCTCTCTCAGGTGTCTCCCTCCCACCCCTCTCCCTCCCTCTCTCTCACTCTCTCTCTCTCTGTCTCTCTCTGTCTCTCTCTGTCTCTATGGATTAGGGTTTAAGGGTTAAGGGTTGAGGGTTGAGGGATTAAGCCTCAATTATCTCACAATCCCTCTCTGTCAAGCCTCACTTACCTCCCACCCTACTTTCTTAGGTCTCTCCTTCCCACCCCCTCTCTCCCACTTTGACTCCCTCTCCTTCTCTCAGGTGTCTCCCTCCCAACCTCTCTCTCTTAGGTTTCTCCCTCTCCCTCTCTCTCTCTCTCTCTCCCTCTCTCTGAAGTCTCTCCTTTTCAAAGCAACATATTTGGCACTGGCCAAATGGGTTTTTACCTTGAAACGGTAAAAATAAGGGTTGACCTCGTGATTCAGGCCCACATTCTCCTGTGTTTGTCTGGTTCAATGCTTTATCCGAATTAGAAATGCCTTTTTTTCTGTAGTTGACTTCATATTGTACCAATCTATGCTTGATCCATCACCTTTTTACCACCAATCTGCATGGTAGACAACGTAGAAGAAGATATTTTGAATTTTCTACATTATTTTATATTATCTGAGGTAATATATTCATTTTGGTAAATTGAAATGTTTGTATTTAGTATATTAGTTTGTTTTTGACAATATAAACTAAATTTCCTTGATGATTTTATTAATCATAACAATTGGACTTAGAATTCAACATTGAATTAGATGGGATTAGCATAAAAAAGTTCAATTTTTAGATTTGCATAAAAAAGTTCAATTTTTATGAGTTTGAAGAACAAAAAAAATAAAAACATGACATTTATTTAACATAAACTTACTTATGAATTCTATTTGCATTTCTTATAGTAGTCCATTTCCAGCATGGCTAGTGGAATTCACTGTATTTCATCGTTTTTTCAACTAATTTGGAAAAAAAATATTTTCATCTAATTTGGAAAACCTCATTGCCAAAGAAATAGTAAATAATGATAAGATATAGCATCGCAAACCCTTCTTTGAATCCATATTCTTCATGACTTTGTTGACAATCAGAAATTTGGTTTTGAGAAAAATAAACACAAGAGTCTCTAGTTTTCATTTAGGTGGCAACAATTTATACCCTAGGTTTGTGATTCTCATTGATTTGTTGTATTGTTTGGTTTCCACCCCTCTCTGCATCAATTTTTTTGTAAAATGCATTACTTACTTTTTTTCTATGTGTGTTTGTGCACATGTAGCATTCAAGGTCATGCCGAGGAAATGACCGAAGCCTCTAACACCAGAAGAACGTGCAGTTAAAAATGCAAGAAGAAGAGAATAAAAAAATGTAGCTTGTGAAGCAAAGGAATTGCAGGCCACACAACCACAAATTCTCGTGCAATCTAAGAGAGATGTCAAATTGGAAAAACAAAGGGCACGAATGAGGAAAGTTCGTGGAAGGACAAGAATGGATACAAAAGTTGGGGGCACATCATCAACCATAGGTGAAGCTCAATGCACATCTCCAGTTGAAGACACATTGACAACAACATGTGGTTTTCCAAGTACATCAGAAATCAAATCTCCAATTGAAGACACACTATCAAAAACATTGCATTTTGAAATTACATCAACAAACACATCTCTATTTGAAGGAACTCCACAAATGACATCTCAAGTTGGAGGTACAACATCGTTTACATGTCAATATCAAGGTATGTCATCAATTGCACCTCCAATTGAAGGTACACGATCTATCCCCGATGTTGTTGACCTTCCCAATATTGACACAAATTTACATTTAAGAACTCCTCCTAGAGTTTTGCATAGAAAACCTACATTTTTGATTGATATTGATTCCAATGTTTTGAAATGGATGCCTAATAAGATTCCAAAATGTACATGTCAAAGATATGCAAAAAGGATATGGAGTTTATTTTTTGTGAAGCTAAGTGAGGGTGGAAGATGCCAACTATTTGTTGAAATGATGAGGCAACTCAAATTTAGGCCCACCATGAAGGCTCTTGGGCTAAAAGTTTTGAATGACTCAAGTGAAAATTCCATTGTAAAGAACTTGATGAGTGCATACAAGAGTGTGGGTTCCACCTCACACACAAAGGATAGTTGTGCCACACGACGTGTAATGACAACAACACTGTTAAGTAGTCAAAAAAGGAACAAGGTGAACCTTACAAAGGCAAGTAAGTCTTTGAAAATAAGTAGATCATCTCTAATGAGAGCCAAAGGAAGGTGTGAAAGAGTGGAGGATTCAAATAGTAATGAGTTATGGGAATTTTCGGGTAGAGTGCCACAGAAAGACACAAGAATTGCTCAAGGCTTGAGATCTTTAATTGTGAATTATTGGAAGGATAACACAAGGACCTCTCCTAATCAAAGAGATGTAAGAAGGATAATTGGTAGTATAAACCATGAGCCACATCCAATGCATTATTTGGATACCACTCAAACCCAATTTTTTGCTGATTTTGTACAAAAGTTCCCTGAAATTAAAATATGTCAAAGGTATTTTTAAATGCTAAAGCCTTTTTATGTCAAAATAAATCACATGCACTATTTGTTGTTGTAGGGTTCATATTGATTTTTCTAACCATTGTGATTTTTATCAACATATATGTGTAGATATGCATACTGACAATGTTTTGTAGGAATGTAACATAATGCCTCCACCTAAATCGTCAAGGAAATTTTTGTCTTCCATTTTATGTGAAAGAGAGGATGGTCAATTTTTTTACAAAAAATCATGTTTGGATAGCAAATGTGATCATTGTGGTGGCATGAAATTTTTTCCAATTTGCCAACACATGGCTAGTACACACACAATTGGAGACAAAATTGTGGAATTTGGCAAATATACGACAGTGGCATACAGTCTAAAAGATGGGGAAGAAGAAAAGAAGCGTGAATTGGTTAGTGATAATATTCCAATGTATCAATTTATGGGCTTTTTTCGTGATCGGTTGGTTTATGATTATGCAACACATAGAGCACAATGGTTGGAATCACAGTTCAAGCTATGTAGGGACACATTTCCACTTTGTCATATCATTTCAGTTATCGAATTCGTTGAGAACTACACATTACAACCACAAAATGAGGTGAAATCACAATACTACAACTCCATGTAGGTTGCTATATTTGTACATATAGCATTCATTCATGCAAATGACAATACATAGGAAAATAAGAAAGTATTGAGGGAGCATCAATTTTACATCAGTGATCATCGCACACATTCTACAAAATTTGTTCAAGGTTCTATGCCGATCTAGCTAGCAGGGGCATATCATTTAGTCAGTATATCATATGGTCAGATAATTGTACATCACAATTCAAGAACGCCAAAATTTTTTACTGGTTGAGCAGGATGCATAGGATTAGTGGTGTTCAATGTATGTAGAACTTCTGAGAGGTCGGACATGGAAAGGGGGAGCATGATGGCACAGGTGCATGTATCAAAAGAGCCCTAGCACGAGAAGAGTTAAAGTACACAAACAGTGTAAAGTTGATAGATGCAAGATCAATTTTCCAGTGGTTGAATGGTTGAATGGGTCCAGGTAGTGAAGGTAATTCTTTAGTTCGTAGATTTTTTCATTTAGTAGATGATACTAACATTGCAAAATATGAGGATTGTTGTAGACTAACAAGATCGAGTGAGCTACATTCTTTTAGAAGCTCCAATGTAGGTACATGGACTATCCATACAAGGAAGATGGCATGCTTTTGTTATGCATGTACACTTCAATCATGGAATGATTGCGAGTCAACATAGTGGGTTGACGAATGGTCTATAAGAAGTCTAACCCCACTTGACACTTATCAGCTCTCGACAGCTCTACAAATCATAGAGATGCAATCATCCATTGACTTTGATCATGTATTAGAGCTACTAGAACCGGGTAATATATCTTACTTACACGTTTTATTATGTTGCTCAATAAATAAATCTAACAAGATGAGCATATCAATGCAGGACACATTTATGCGGTGATTGCAGATGAAGACAATGAAGAGGGTACAAATTATTACCTTTGTTGTTGTATCGAGGCCAAAAAGAAATTGGAGTCCCTAGTTATAGACGGAGAAAACATAGAATATCCTACATGTTCAGTGGTTGTTACTGGAACATGGCTTTGAAGGTATCTAGTTAAGAATGTTGTAGTTTGGTTTTTTGAGGACTTCGACACGCATCGGAGAATTCTTCACTATTCGAACCTTGTCGTCACCACCAACGTTCATTTGATCAAATATAAGGGTAGACCTGTGAACACGAACTTGTGGAAAGTGTGTGAGTCTGAAAATGAGGCAATAATCGACACAATAAAGACTAGAGCAGACCCAGATGGTTCCCTGGATTGATTTGTAAGTATGCACATTGAATTTGTAAAGCCATGTTATTGATCACTCTTTTGGACCAACACCTTGCAATAAGGATTTTTCATGATTACTGTTTGATGTCATATGCATTTACGATTGTCATTGATCCTTTTCTGATTGTGACTGTAGGTAATACTGAATTTTGTCAAAGTATATAAGAAAAGAACAACATTGGTTGCTGGTGCAAGTATTCAGTGGTATGAGAAACATCGGTTGCTAGTGCATTTTTTGGTTGTCAATCTTCTCTTTCTTTTCCATCTCCTAGATTTATTAGATTCTTATATGCTACACATTTTATGTTAAGCCTCTCAGTGATATATTTGAAATTTATACGTAGGGTCATCGAGAGATGATAAAGTAGTGAAGGGGAACATCACCATTGTAGGACCTTCAATCGACCTCCTTATCTAGCATGCATGAAGGTGATAGTAGGTGTCATCAGTTGTATGATTGACATTATTTAGTTATTGCTCTTTTAATGATTTTTATGTGTCTATGTCTAAGATTGAGAGGCTTTTGCAGGTTTTTTTTGGACCAAATTCCTATGATACTACACAACCACAAAGAGGCTACTACCCATGTGTTTCATAGGGAGCAGGGGATGTACATGTTTTGGACCATTTTAGAATGAAAATAGTTGGGCCAACTGAGGTGGAATGGAAAAAAGAAACTGGGCAACAACTCCTTTTGTCCTTTTCTCAAGTAGAATATATTTCATGATTTGCGTTGGAAATGGAAGGATTATTTGCCTGCATGTATTGCTACAAGTATTGAAAAATGGGAATATTTTCAAGATGTTCTTCCATCACTATTGTAATATTTGTCATTGACTTATTGTATTTTTTGATATATTAAAATCATGAGAAATTAATACATGCAAATGTGTATATTCCTTAATATATGCCTCAATTAAATGTGTATATTACATTTAAAATTAGTTGTAATGCTTCATGGTTTACATTTAAAGAGTTAATTGAAGACTCCACATTCATAAGGACCTATTGCTGCATACACAACCATAGCTCTTGGAGTCTTGAGACACTGACTAACATATAATTGACACTCATAAGACATTGACTATGGTGAGTGAATTTGATTGTCAAGCACTTTATAATCATACACTCACTGTACTTAACAACTGATCACTACTCATTTCTAATATGTCCTTTTCATTTGCACATTGCCATGTACAGTGACCCTTCATAGTTCCCTTGTCTTCATACATTCATGATGCTTGTCTTAATGAATAAAATTCATTTAAATATATTTTCCTTTGATGAAATGATGAATTTATTTATACCTAAACATGCAGAATCGCTCTGAGCTACGTTTAACCAGATCGATCCCTTAAGGGTCCAAAGTGTAAAATGACTGCAAAATTCAGCATGCTATTACTCGGACACCGTGACGCTTAGAAAATTCCCATATGATCCTACAAGATCACATTGGGCCCATCTACAATAACCTCTCTCAGTTTTCACTATCTCAAAGGCATTTTCCTGTGCTGGCGAATTTTCACTCGGAGAAAAAGTTGTCAAATGCAAGTAGTTGAAAGTTGCAAAGTGGTGCAACTTTCATTCTGCAGCTCATGTGACCAAACCGACTATTCCAATGCATCCGGGTGGGTACGTTTATGCTAGGAACAGTCCTCTTTCGCACCCAAACACGCAGAATCGCTCCGAGCTACGTTCAACTAGATCGATCCCTTAAGGGTCCAAAGTGCAAAATGGCTGTGAAATTCAACATGCTATTACTCGGATACCATGATGCTTAGAAAATTCTCATATGATCTTACAAGATCACATTGGACCCATCTACAATAACCTCTCTCAATTTTTGCTATCTCGGAGGTATTTTCCTGTGCTGGCGAATTTTCACTCGTGGAAAAAGTTGTCAAATGCAAGTAGTTGAAAGTTGCAAAGTGGTGGAACTTTCATTTTGCAGCTCGTGTGACCAAACAGACTATTCCAATGCATCCGGGTGGGTACTTTACGCTAGGAACAGTCCTCTTTCGTACCCAAACACGCAAAATCACTCCGAGCTACGTTCAACCAGATCGATCCCTTAAGGGTCCAAAGTGCAAAATGGCTGTGAACTTCAAAATGCTATTACTCGGACACCGTGACACTTAGAAACTTATCATCTGATCCTATGGGATCATGTTGGGCCTCTCTACAATAACCTTGCTCGGTGTTCACTATGTCGGAGGCTTTTTCCTATGGTGGCAAATTTTCACTCGAGGAAAAAGTTGTCAAATGCAAGTAGTTGAAAGTTGCAAAGTGGTGCAACTTTTGTTTTGCAGCTCGTGTGACCAAAAAAACTATTCCAAATCATCCGGGTGGGTACGTTTATGCTAGGAATGGTCCTCTTTCGCACCTAAACACGTGGAATTGCTCTGAGCTACGTTCAACCAGATCGATCCCTTAAGGGTCCAAAGTGCAAAATGTCTGCAAAATTCAGCATGCTATTATGCGGACACCGTGATGCTTAGAAAGTTCTCGTATGATCCTAGAAGATCATGTTGGGCCCATATACAATAACCTCTCTCGATTTTTTCTATCTCGAAGGCATTTTCCTGTGTTGGTGAATTTTCACTCGGGGAAAAAGTTGTCAAATGCAAGTAGTTGAAAGTTGCAAAGTGGTGCAACTTTTGTTCTGCAGCTCGTGTGACCAAACAGACTATTCTAACGCATCCGGGTGGGTACGTTTACGCTAGGCATGGTCCCCATTCACACCCAAACACACATAATCACTCCGAGCTATGTTCAACTAGATCGATCCCTTAAGGGTCTAAAGTGCAAAATAGCTGCGAACTTCAACATGCTATTACTCGGACACTGTGATGCTTAGAAAATTTTTGTCTGATCCTATGGGATCGCGTTGGGCCCCTCTACAATAACCTTTCTCATTTTTTACTATCTCGGAGGTTTTTTCCTACGGTGGCAAATTTTCACTCGAGGAAAAAGTTGTCAAATGCAAGTATCTAAAAGTTGCAAAGTGGTGCAACTTTCATTCTGCAGCTCGTGTGACCAAACAAACTATTCCAAAATGTCTGGGTGGGTATGTTTACACTAGGCATGGTCCTCTTTTGTACCTAAACACGTGGAATCGCTCTGAGCTACGTTCAACCGGATCGATCCCTTAAGGGTCCAAAGTGCAAAATGGCTGCTAAATTTAGCATGTTATTACTCGAACACCGTGATACTTAGAAAATTCTCATTTGATCGTAAAAGATCATGTTGGGCCTATATACAATAACCTCTCTCAGTTTTTGCAATCTCAAAGGCATTTTCTTGTGCTGGCGAATTTTCACTCGAGGAAAAAGTTGTCAAATGCAACTAGTTGAAAGTTGCAAAGTGGTGCAACTTTTATTTCGTAGCTCGTGTGACCAAATGGACTGTTCCAACGCATTTGAATAGGTATGTTTGCGCTAGGCATGGTCCTCTTTCACACCTAAACATGCGGAATCGCTCCAAGCTATGTTCAACCAGATCGATCCCTTAAGGGTCCAAAGTCCAAAATGGCTGCGAACTTTAGCATGCTATTACTCGGACATCGTGATGCTTAGAAACTTCTTATCCAATCCTATGGGATCACATTGGGAACCTCTACAATAACCTTGCTCAGTTTTTTATATCTCAGAGGATTTTTCCTATGGTGGTGAATTTTCACTCAAGGAAAAAGTTATCAAATGCAAGTAATTAAGGCATATTATCAAACAATTCATTGCCTTGTCTATGGCTTGTCATGGCATTCCATCACCATGAGACCACTTTTCTTTGAGGCATTTTTTCAAAAATTTCAATGGCTTGTCTATGCTATTGCTTACTATTATGCTTTCATGGATTTTTTCCAAGCATCCATAGCTTGTTCGAAAGCATCTGTTTTAGGCTTTTAGCCATAGCGAGAAGGCAATGAACTATTTGATAAAATGCTTTGGTAGACATATATGAAAAATTTCATAGCATAGACAAGGGAATGAACTATTTGAAAAAATGTCTCAAAGAAATGTGGTCTCATGGAATGCCATGACAAGCTAAAGCAATTGGTAGCTGCTCCTAGTTATTAGTTATGCAATGTGAAGTAATTGCATAACTGCTTAGGTTGACTTTGTAAAAAGCTATATTGTAATTGAAATTTTGTCATCTATCAACATCTAGTTATTCGTTATGCAATGTGAAGGGATGCTTTGAGTTTGAAAGATGCACAATGCATGAATAAAAACTACAAAATTCTATTTTCTACATTTCATTAGTTAAAATCTTTATTTTATTTGCTCTTTATATCTCTATGCTATGGAAATGCCTTTCGATTTCAAAAAAATAGTTTTTATCTCTTGTTATACAATTTTTTACCTTTTTTTGTCTCTTGTTATAAAAAGGAGCAGATATACAATGTTAAAGAAGAGTGAAAGCACAACTAAATTTATCATTTCAAAGCAATTTTTTTGATGCATTTTTTCAAACAGTTCATTTCCTTCTCTATGCTATTTGCTTACTATTATGCTTGTGATATGTTTTTTGAAGCATCCATAGCTTGTTCAAAATCACTTGTTTTAGGATTTTAGCCATAGCAACAAGGCAAAGAACTATTTGAGAAGATGCTTTGGTAGACATGTATGAAAAATGTGGTAACATAGACAAGGTAGGGAACTATTTGAAAAAATATCTCAAAGAAAATTGGTCTCATAGAATGCCATGATAAGAAAATGCAATTGGTAGTTACTCCTAGTTATTAGTTATGCAATGTGAAGAAATTGCATAACTGCTTAGGTTGACTTTGTTCAAACTATATTGTAATTAAGTTTTCGGCATCTATCAACATCTACTTATTAGTTATGCAAAGTGAAGTAATGCTTTGACTTTGAAAGATGTGCAATGCAATGTAATCAATGACATGAATATAAACTACAAAAATCTATTTTTTACAATTCATTAGTTAAAATATTTATTGTATTTTCTCTCTATATTTCTATATGCTATGTAAATACCTTGCAATTGTATTTAAAAGACTTAATAGGTTAGTTAGGTGGTATTTGCAAAATCAAGTTGTGAATGAATCGTAATTAAGAGAAAAATTGGCAAATTGCCATCTTAGAAGTCTAAAAAAGGGTGGTTCTGGTGGTTGATCAGCTCAAGGGGTAGTTGGAAGGTGGTATCAAGATATATTTCTGTAATACCCCGAGTTGAGGGTTGATTTTGTTCAGTTTCTAATAAGAAAATATACTTTTGAAAACGCTGATCACTGGTTTTCTTTGTTTTCCTGAATTTTTTTTGCCTTGCATAGGCCCATACAAGTCTAGCATGACTTGAGGCTTTGGATACTTGATTGCATATGTTTTTACTCTCTTTGCATATGTTCTGAAGGTTTAAATCCACCGTTGGTGTGTGTGGGATCAACGAACTTGGTTACTGCTATGTTTTCTGTGTTAGGGGTTTTGAGGGCAACACCATGACACATTAGCCAATCCACATACTGTTCTGACCTTGTTGCTCAGTGGATTGGCCTGTACCATGATTAGTTTGGTGTATGAGTACTTTGGAGGCCGAGAGAATGAATAAAATCAGTGGGGTGTGAAGTTCTAATGTTGTTCACGGGTGTTTCCTCTAATGTTGTTCACGGGTGTTTCCACCATGAAAGTAAGGAACTCAAGCACTAAACCTGAGAAATACTGAAAGGAATGGGATTGTGAGTGTCTTTTAAGTTAGGGTAGAGGTATTGTGGGGTTTTTGGACCTTTGGAAGGATTGGGGGAGGTCTGGAGTTATGAGTTTCTTTAAAACTATTGTTTTTGTGAAGGTTTAGGACGGTTTGTGTGTAGAGGAATAAAACAAGTTCTTCGGGCTCTTAAAATGGGAGAATCCTGAGTTTGGTGAGAATCCCTAAGATTTTTTCAAGTTTCCTTGGTTTGGAGGTGAGCTTGTGAGGGGGTTCCTTTGGAGATTAGGCCTAATTGTGAAGCCTAGAGCGAGGGAGGTGTATTGAAAGTTCATGTTGGTCTAAAAGAGTTACTACTGGTTTTGGCATATGTTGTGTAACCCTGAAAAGGGTATCTTAATCCACCTTTAAATGGTCAGGTGTTTTGGAAGGTTGGGAGAAATTAGGCTTGGACCAGGTTTTGAGTTTGGTGCAGGAGCACCTACACCACATCATCAATTTTTTTTATTTGAATACATCAATAGGGAAATGTTAGTTTATTTAGGTTTATTTTGTCTAATAATCTTTGAGAGATCAAGCATAATGCAAATAAAGGGTGTTTTATGTCTTAGAAGTCAATTAGAAATCATATAAGTTGTAAAATGTTGACAAAGCAACTTTAACACAAAAAAATGTAATTAAGGAACCAACTAATCCCAAGGTTGGTTATGGGCATTGGGGAGAAGATGGTTGTTGGAAAATTCTTTAAAAATCCTTACCAAGGCTCGAATGAGAGAGTGGAAGAATTTTTGTAACAATTTTACACAATAAACACCACAGTTTTGAGCAATTTTCTAGAAAAATACTATTTTTTTGATCTTTTTGAGTGTTGTATTGGAACATACAGGTTCTTCATGGTCTAATAATTTCACAGGATGTATCTATATGTTTTATAATTCATTTATTTTTTATTTGGTGTCTTAACTCTTTGTTTGTAGAGAGAACCAACACAAACAGTGATTGTCCCAGTGTTGTTGAATCAAGGGTTTGAGGGGAAATTTGTGATGTAACAATAAATCCACCTATTGTTTGCTACTTTATCTCAGTGGATTGATTGAAAAAATGTTATAATAAGTGTGTCAAATCATTTTGGAATAAGTATTCATAATTATGTGGTGTTTTTGTGACTTTTCTAAGACTAAACAAGGGTTTTCCAACATGGAAGTGAGGAACCAAAGAGAGGCTTTTAATAATTAATGCCTATAAGGTTTCTGTGAGGGTCTGATGAGTCTGTGTAAAAGTATTTTGAGGTGTTTGTGCTTTGGAAGTGTTGAGAGAGGTCTGGAGTTGTATGTTTCTTTAAAACCCTTGATTTTGTGAAGGTTTAGGAGGGTTTCTTGGGTTTTGTGAGTTAGAGGCCCTGTAGACACAAAATAATGACAAAATTTGAGGTTTGGAACCATGAACTAAGACTATCCAAGGCATTTGGATAGATACCTAAAGTTGGAAGGGTGGTCCCTTTGGAAAAAAAGGGCTAATTGTGAAGCCAAAATTGAAGTAGGTATGTTGAAAGTCTATGTCGGTCCAAAAGAGAGACCACTGATTCTTTGGTATTTTGTGTAGCTCTGAAAAGGGTATCTCAATACATATTTTAATTCTCTAGTGTTTTGGAAAGGTTGGGAGAAATCTGGCTAAAACTGAGTTTTGAGTACTACAAGAATAACTAGTCACAAATGTGAGTTTTGGAAACCTTGATGAATCTGACTTAGGGATTGTTGTCAATTGATTCAATTTTCATTGTATGAATGTTGATGGTATTTGTAGGGCCTTGGTGGAGTCTTGTTGTTCATTTGCAAAGTTGAGGAGTTGAGACCCTTGAAGGAGGGTTGATGCCTATTAGGCTGAATCATTATGAAGAAGAGTTCTTGATTGAGAATTGACATTTCCATTGTTGTGAGTCTTCTCCACCTTGGCTCTACATCAGAGTGCTACAAGGGTGGATTGTTGGGTAAGGTGTTGAATGAAGAGTTTGATTTGATGGGGCTTTGAGGTTGTGTAGATTGCTCAAAATAGGTTGTATTAATATTGTTAGGAGCCCCTTGAAGGCAGGTTGTCAGACTGATTGGGTTTGAGCCTCCTTACCTCTGCATCGGTGAGGCACAAGTAATTAAAACATTCCAAAGGATAAAAACCACCACGAATGGAGCTTATTTATACAATACACTTTAGATGGGGCTTATGAGCATTTGATAGTAATTAATTAAGCATTAGATGTAAAAAAAATCCATGCCTACAACATTCAAGCATACAACTTACACGATACACATGATAACATCATTCAAGAATGGCAGTATCAAAAATAAGAGTTTCTTTAATCAAAAGTCCGAAAGGCTATACAATGATATATATTGATAAAAGTATATAAATATATCCAAAAAAACCATATAGGCTTAGTACAAAGGAGCCATTTGGACATAAAATATCACGTATATATATCAATAGTACAAAACATATGTTCCAAAATTCCACATAGGCATACAACGAACAACACTAATACATAGTTCCCTCGAGGGGAAGGAAATAGATCCCGTGCTGCCTTCGAAATTCGACTGGATGGAGTGATTGTTGCTTGTCTTGTCTTTCGAACACGCCCGCTACTCCTCCTCTCTTCACTCTGGACCTTCAACTGATACAATTAAAAGTAAAGATGTTAAAACATAGAAATTGAATTATGGAATGGCATATAACAAAATATAATCACTTATCACATACATATAGTCATCATGCACATTTAAAGCATCACCATGTCAATGATCTAGAGTGACAACCACCTGTAGCAACCATAAAGATAGAAATTAAACTACATAAAACTATCATGAAAATTTTCTATAATAGACCATAAAAGAGAAAATATAATGTCAAATCAACTAATCTATTCCATACCTCTCTCAATGGATCAGAACTGGCTATTGCTGCAACAAATCCATGGTCCATCGTGCCACCAACATCACCAGGGTTATCTCTTGTCAACAACTGCAAATGAAACAATATCTTAGGTATCATGTTGATATAGGAGAACATAATGTGACACGATCAAGGAATACTTGAATGCAATATTTGTGTTTCTCATCAATTTTTTAGATTTGTATATACGCAAAATTATGAAAACTAGCTAATTTAGATTTACAACCCTATTAATGAATAAAGGCTACCTGAGTGTATGTTGTTTAAGGATATGAATCGTGAGGTATGGAGGAAGAAAATGCACCAGGAAACTGTTTGAAATCTAAAGCATGTTATGAGACAAACATTCAAATATAACATTCAACTGTTCAAATGCAATAATAATATTTTTAATACTAGTTGCATACCTGTGGACTCATCGTCGAGAATGTATAAGGGTCTGTAGGAATAGAGCATCCCTCGTGAAACATGGAGACCCTAGAATTTCATCATATCAAAATTCTACTAATTTAGTTATTCTTAAATTTCAAAATATATTTTAATAAACAACATTAAAATAACTTGCTAAATTTTACCTGAGTGTCAATGCTGAATGTATCATTCAGAATATCATCTGTGAAAGCCATCACCTCTACAATTGATGTAGGCTGTGTAGCTGCATCACGAGCACCCTGATAATCGTACGTGCAAACAACACCACAAGTGCCACAATGGTGGGGTGGAGCTCGGGGCCTACACGTCTCCTCCACACCAGGCTCTACTAGAGGACTCACACATTGTAAAATGGTATGGGTGAGTGAGCCAATCGACTTCATCATGGCCACCTCTACACTGTCCTTAACAATGGAAGGAACAATGACATGCTCCACCATGGGTCTACCCAAGGCTCTCGGTGCCAATTGTGGATTACGTCCTGCAACAGGTCTATCGTGTGTGGAGCCCCCACCTCTACCTTGAAAGTCTAAGATGTCAAAATAGTTTGGAATTTTATTGTGGAAAAACTTGCAATAGAGTTTCCTCAAAAAGTATTGCGGAACCTCATGGTTATTGCATAGAGGTTGGTCAAATACCATCCAACCCCGCTCCCAAAATTTGTTTCTAATTAAATCATGGTGGCACCAATGGATGGGGAACCTCCTGCATGCATGGGACAAAGGTTCATTGGTTTTTGGGTCTTTAAATAGGGAACACAACTCGGCTTTGCAAATTTTTAGTTTTTTGACATCTGCATATGACAAACCATTAGCATAAAATTGCCTCATCTCATCTCTCTTAGTTGACCAAAAATTCATTTGCTCGCTCATTTCTCCTACATGAGTTAAAATTGACTTCAATGATTCAGAAATCTCTCTCCTACAAGGGTGGGTTTCGGCATGCTCGGTTAATCTTGCAATTAATTGTTGAATGTCTCTTTTATTGTTTTCAATTTGATTTTGAATATTTTCTTGTGTTCCTTTAGGATGCCTATGAATTGATGGAGGGGTTTCAAGTTTTTCTTGTATAGGAGGCTCTTGATGAGGGGGTGATTGTGAATTCTTAATGTATTGAGGTGGAGATTCATTCCCTGAGAATTAGAACAAATTTTTATTATAAAAATCTATTTAAATTTGCATTCCAAATCAAATTCGAAATAAATAGAATAAAAATACACACCTCTTTGCAATCTTCAACCTCTTAGACGTGTTGGTGGAATTCTCGTGGAAAATGGCAAGCTAAGGATGCAAAGAATGGAGGAGATTGGGTGAGTGCGAGTTGCAGACCTAAAATATTTCTTCTCAAGCCGTGGGTTGAAGACAAAATGAGGGTTCCAAACCTGACTTTTGCATTTTATGTCTAGGAAGACATTTGGCACACACCAAAGGCCTTATTTCAGGGTTTTTTTGATCATTTTTTCAATTTGACACCTAAATTGTGTCACATATTGGTGCACTTACCCCAAAATCTAGTTCAAAATATTTTAGATGAGGTTGCTCATATAACTCTCTTACTCGCTTGACAAATCCTTGAAAATTTGCATTGATTTTATTTTTCCTGTCCCTCTCTTGCTGTTCTTCCTCAATTTCATCAGAATCATACATTGATCTTCTTTCCCCTCCTAAATTTTGGACCACATCCATTACCTCCACATAAAACTAGACATGCTTGGTCTATTTGGTTCCCATGCCATGATATGGTTAGGTAGATGAAAATGAAGCAAAGTAATCATCTTTCTTCCCTTCCATGAAAACCAAGCTCTCTAAAAGGTATATCAAACTCTAGTTCAAAATATTTTAGATGAGGCTTCTCCCATAGATCTCTTATCACTTGAAAAATCCTTTAAAATCTGCATTGATTTTATTTTTCATGTCCCTCTCTTTCTGTTCTTCCTCAATTTCATCAGGATCATACATTGACCTTCTTGCCCTTCCTAAAGTTTGGCCCACAACCATTACCTCCACATAAAGCTGGACATCCTTGGTCTTCTTGGTTCCCACACCATGATATGGTTATGCAAATGAAGCAAAGTAATAATCTTTATTCCTCTTGCATGAAACCAATCTCTCTAAATGGTATATAGAACTCTAGTTCAAAATATTTTAGATGAGGTTGCTCCCATAGCTCTCTTAATTGCTTGAAAAATCCTTGAAAATCTGCATTGATTTTATTTTTCCTGTCCCTCTCTTGTTGTTCTTCCTCAATTTAATCAAGATCATACATTGAACTTCTTTCCCCTCCTAATGTTTTGACCACATTCATTACCTCCACATAAAACTGGACATCCTCAGTCTTCTTGGTTCCCACGCCATTATATGGTTATGCAACCACAATGTTAGCAAGGAGCAATGAATAATTCTATGTTTTGGGGTTACCAATCTGCAAGTGAAAATTATGAAACCCAAGTGATACATTAAAAGCCATTCCAACCTTCATAGTTTTTTCATTTCTTGAATTCAAACTTTAACCAAACTCTCAAAATTTGATCCCTATTCCTGTTCCTGCAGAGTTTGTAAGATGAGGAAAAAGTTAAGGGCCATCTCTTTGAACTACCTCCATAGCTTCCTTATATTAACATACATGAACATGATATGATTGTTAGAAACCAAGATCAAACATGCAAACCTAAACACCTTCCACAGAAGAGAAAAACAATGAAAAAGCAGAGCTTTGCATGAAATGTGCAAATTGATATTATTTAGGAATTCAAAGATTACAATGAGATGATTTTCTTTATAAAAGCAAAGTATGCAACTCTAATGTTGACCTAAAATAACTCAACTAAATAAAGCTTACTTATTAATTAAGTAAACTAATTATTACCTAAGCAAAACCTATGTAAAGTTATGCAAGTGCAATTAATTATTAATTACACTAACACCCCCCCATAAGTGCAATTAGGGAGACTAAATAAGCATGCACCTAAAACTAAGATGAATGCAAGAAAACATGAGTGGGTCCTGGCAACAAGGCTTGATTAGGTACCCATGTACAAATGCAATAATGAGGTAGAGAATGAAAACCCAGTGGGACAACCCCCCCTAGAATGAGATGACTGCTACAAAGAAACACTAGAAGAACACTGGAACCACAATCTAGCAAGCAAGGAAAGATACTTCTGTTTACAAGAAACCATATCAGAATCATTATAATGCAACAATAGACCCGATGCCACAAAACACTCGAAAAATCCAAATGAGAACAACCTTGGAATCCATAAAACAAAAGTAGATGATATGATGATGACAAAATCTAGAAGCCGTGAATCTCGATGCCGATGCGAAATTGAGACTAAATTTTTTCCATGGGAACAAGTACCATAAAGACTCAGGAACATAAACCACAAATTTAGTGGCCCTCAAACTGAGATGGATCTGAAATGAATTTGATATGTGTCAAGCTAGGACAAAATATGGCCAAAAGAAACTAAGAAACCAAATTACAACCCATGCGAGTTGTCATCAAAACAAGATGAATATGAAAGTGCATGCACACTCTAATCATATTATTATGCAAGAAATCCCCCTGATGGAACTTTATATCAGTTCATTTATTACAATACCCAA
Organism: Sequoiadendron giganteum; assembly: GCA_007115665.2. Lineage (NCBI taxonomy): Eukaryota > Viridiplantae > Streptophyta > Pinopsida > Cupressales > Cupressaceae > Sequoiadendron > Sequoiadendron giganteum. The sequence continues at coordinate 409,515,281 of CM021108.1, read as the reverse complement.
TGATTGTAAAAGGAGAGAATGTCTAAACATGCATAAACATAAAATTAAAAAATACCTCAGATCTATGTAGAGGACTGAACCAGCTTTCCAATGCCACAAGAATGGTGAAAAAAGGATCACTGAGTCAAAAGATATGCTATCCGAAGTGAAAACAACAACATCTGAGTTCAAGGACCTGCAAAATAAAATTGGAGCATAATCAGGAAAATAACCTGCACCAAAAGAACGGTCTCAGAACTAGATTTCCAATGATATCTCATTTGCAAAAAAATGATTCCATCCGCAAAATTTATGGTTGTTTGAGTGAAAGGTGCTCCAAAATGGCCAATATGGCCTATAGGCAGCCTAGGGGGCTTAAAAAAAATAAGCTCTTGGTCCTGTGCACGACCATGGGCTGGCGGACTAGGGGAGAGCCCCTGGTCACCCATGTGACCATCGGTGAATGCAGAGGGGCTGGTTGGGGGTTGGGCGCATAGCACCTGGTCCCCCATGTGACCAGAGCACCAAGAGATGGAGCTTGTGGGGGCTGGCGAACTGGCCGGTGGATCTGTGGGGTGGCACCGCCGGGCTGAGCGGCCCTCCGGTGGCCACTTGGTGGCGCTCATATTTTATACGGAGGCCGCTGAAATTAAAAAAAAAAACATTTAAATTTTTTTTTTTGCACAATTTCCGAGGAAAATATGCCTCGTGAAGCGTGTCAGGGAGGCTGTATGGCCTCCCTGGCAATTTTTTTTTGCCTCAGAATCCAACTTCTCAGATTTCGATGAAACGAAGGGCGATTTTAAGGTTTTGGGGCACTGCGAACACGATGGAGGTGTCCGTTTTGCTCCAAGATGCTCCGAAAAATCAGCTATCTCCAGAGCCTGCAAAAAAACACCGTACTTGAAACACTCATAGATCTGGCAAATGATGACAAAAATCTGCAAAATAAAAGTCAATCCTGATTTTTTCCAATACTCTGAATCCAATGGTGAAGCCCGATTTGATCCAAAATTCCACATAGATGAACTCAAGGTATGATACCCTCGAGGAACCCCTAACAAACTCTACAATGATTTTCTCCTGAATTTGAGAAGGGGTTGCATGTAAAGGCTTTGATACCATGTTAGAAACCAAGATTAGACATGCAAACCTAAACTCCTGAAATTTGATCCCTATTTCTGTTCCTGTAGAGTTTGTAAGATGAGGAAAAAGTTCAGGGCCATCTCCTTGCACTATCTTCATAGCTTCCTTATATTAACATACATGAACATGATATGATTATATACATGAAAAGGTCACTTAAAAATAGTATAATCAAATTACCAAATTTCCTAAAGAACTATTCATGGTTATATCAGCCTATCGGGGGCATGCCATAATTTGTTCCACCAATGTTTATTTGTTACAACGATGTGTTTACTTTTGTTGAATCTATCAATATATCGGGGAGAGAACCTTAGGAGTCAACCCGATAGGGTATTGTTACTCTGATACTAGGTTGTGAGCTATTTTCATCGGGCCATCAGCGAGGCTATGATTTGGGTTCCGCCGATGAAACATTGTAAGGCTGATGGTATTGAATTTCGCTAGGAATGAGGGAATGACTACATAATTTCAATTTTATGGGTGCAATGGAGGCTATAATATGGATATGTTCAAACAAATTTTTACAATTTGTATTGATCATAAAATTAAAGTGTGGTGTATTTATGTGGTATATGGAAGGTAGGTGAGATAGAGGCTAGTGGAAAATGGCAGATTTTTCTAGTCCCAACACCTTGAAACTCTGCATTGATTTTATTTTTCTTGTCCCTCTCTTGTTGTTCTTCCTCAATTTCATCAGGATCATAGATTGAACTTCTTTCCCCTCCTAATGTTTGGACTACATCCATTACCTCCACATAAAACTGGACATCCTCGATCTTTTTGGTTCCCACGCCATTATATGGTTATGCAACCACACTGTTAGCAAGGAGCAATGAATAATTTTGTGTTTTGTGGTTACCAGTTTGCAACTACAAATTATGAAACCCAAGTGATACATTAAAAGCCATTCCAAACTTCACAATTTTGTCATTTCTTGAATTCAAACTTAAACCAGACTTAAAATTCGATCCCTATTCCTGTTTCTGCAGACTATATAAGATGAGGAAAAAGTTCAGGGCCATCTCTTTGAACTACCTCCATAGTTGCCTTATATTAACATACATGAACATGATTGATTATATACATGAAAAGGTCACTTAAAAATAGTATAATAAAAGTAAAAAATGTCTTGAAGAACTATTCATGGTCATATCGACCCATCAGGGGAATGCCATAATTCGTTCCACCGATGTTTATCTGTTACAACGATGTGTTTACTTTTGTTGACTCTATTTGTATATCGGGGAGAGCACCTTAGGAGTCAGCCTGATAGGGTATTTTTACTTTGATACTAGGTTGTGAGCTATTTTCATCGAGCCATCGGTGGGGCTGTGATGGGGCTTCTACCGATGAAGCATTTTTAGGACGATGGTATTGAATTTCACTAGGAATTGGGGAATGACTACAAGATTTCAATTTTAGGGGTGCAATGGAGGCTATAATATGGATCTGGTCAAACAAATTTTTACAATTTGTATTGATCATAAAATTAAAGTGTGGTGTATTTATGTGGTATATGGAAGGTAGGTGAGGTAGAGGCTAGTGGAAAATGGCAGATTTTTCCAGTCCCAACACCTTGAAACTCTGCATTGGTTTTTTTTGTCCTGTCCCTCTCTTGTTGTACTTCCTCAATTTCATCAGGATCATACATTGAACTTCTTTCCCCTCCTAAGGTTTGGACCACATCCATTACCTCCACATAAAACAAGACATCCTTGGTCTTCTTGGTTCCCACGTCATGATATGGTCATGAAAATGAAAGTGAAGCAAAGTAATCATCTCCTTCTCCGTTGGCTGGAAGAATGAATGCTTAATGTTTTGATACATGATATCAAATCTATCTTCTACTCTCATGGTTGAATACTGAAATCAATTATGGTGTCCCTCCAGAGTTCCAGTCATCTTTCTTCCTCTTCCACCAAATGTTGGCTTGATCCACAAGTCTGCCAACCTAATTGCCTTTGTTTTTGAAAGCTGAAGTTTCTCCTGAGTCACCAGTGTAGCTCTCTTTGCACTTTTAGATTCTTTCATTGCTACAAATTGTCTATGGGATTTAATAATTTATACCACATGGTTGATGTGCTCTGAATCCTTGGATCTAAAGGAAATTTCCTTAACATAAATACTGCTAGGGAATTTCAATGTTGGCATGTAGTTGGCATTAAAGCATGTACCTTGAACATTGAAAATTATCCTTATATAAGAATTCCCTCCATCTTGTTGGCTTCTAACACTCTTGATGGTGGCTACATGAAATGGAACCATGATGCCATATATGGGTACCAGAACAACATCATTTTTTCGTATCAACCTGAATCACGAGCTCTCTAGAAATGGGGATATCTTCCACATTTGTTTATGAAACCATCTCAGTGGATGGCTTGGAAGAGCCATGTCCATCTCCTGTAACAATGCCCCTTGCAACCAATCTTCTTGCAGTCTCCTCATTCTTTTACAGAGGGTTGGCACTTAAGGTTATGTAATAGAATTTATTGTTGATAGTTAAATTGTATAACAATTTTTTTTATGATCTTTACTAATGCTTATTAGAATTGTTGCATGTTTTACATCATTGGAATCACATATTAGATTTAACTTTTTTGAAATTTTATTCTGGTATGTGCACTTTGATATGATGTAATTTGATTATTGTTTTGTCTCATATATTTCAATATTAGAGATATAACAGAAAAATAAATTATTGCATGAAATAAATAATAAATTTTCATTTTAAATGTTTTTTTTTTGGCAAAACACAGGTCTTCTTTGCCAGGTCTTCCAGAAGATCAAGATGATCCTCATCATGATATAGATCCATAAATTATTGGTTCTATCGGTACAGATCACATGGTAGAGGATGATGATCACGTAGATACGCAAGACACCGAGGCCAATGACAATGATGACGACGATGATGATGATGATGGTGATGAGGATGATAGGGCAGTTGCTGCTAGTACCCAACAACATTCATGATCATATAGGATGCATCATGGATCATTGCTTGTATATCATTATGATGATGATGATGATGATAGTGGTGGTGATGATGAGGTAGTTGCTAGTAGTACCCAGTGACATTCATGATTGTATACACTGCATTGTGGACCATTGTTGATATATTGTTATGATGCCTCTTTTCATGGTTACTATCATATGTATCATTTTCATGGCCTACAATACCATATTATTGAGTTGTATCATATTGAAATTTATCATTTTCACTTATATCATTTGGACATGTATCATCTTGACTTGTATCAATTTGAGTTACATGATTTATCATTTTTAGTTATATCATTTGTACATGTATCATTTTGACTTATATTGACTATTGGACATGTATCATTTTGACATGTTATTGATCTACTGGCATATTTCAATTTCACTTGTTTTAGTTATACATGATGATGATCTTGTCAGTATTGATTTGTCAATTTATATATATTAAAAGTGGTTGATGATTAATTTTGGATGGATATTTATTACGTATGATGATTTTAATTTATTGCTCAAGATAGATGTTGTCGAATTCAATTAATTTATAGATATTTGACTCACTTGTTATAATAATTTTCTTGTTATTTCCAGAAAACACACCTCAAAGGCACAAATAACACATAAAAATGAAGTAATTAGGTCACCGTCTATAAAAGGCATCTACTGGTGTTATTTCCAACAAACGCAAAGGAGCATTCCAAAAGTAGGTGTGAGAAAAAGCAGGTGGTGGAGCCGAAGGTGGAGGAACTAGTGCAATTCCAAGCAGCGGAAAGGCGTGGGAAGTCGTAGCAAAAAGAATAATGGAGACTCCATTATTCTTGAACACTGAAAAGCAACAACAATCTTTCAAAGGTGAGATCATCGACAAAAGACTGCAGGCTTTGCTGGCGTCATCTCATCCACTGATTCTTTGGGAAACCAAGAAAATTCTAGGGCCAGAATTCATGAGGGCCTATCACAGGTTCAAGTCAAACTCAAAAATATTGACCATGTTCCTAGCAGTGTTACTGCATATGGGCATGTCAAAAGAGATGGAGAAGAAGCTCACACAAATGGTCTTTATCCATGCTTGGTTGGGGAATATCGACACAAACCTCAATAATGTAGATGAAAATAAAAAAATACCAATGCCCCAGAACTACTACATGCTCTAGATGCATGGTAGGGATGTCATGAAATTACCTCTGATTCAAACCATCGACCCAAAGGGTTTTGAGAAGTTGTGGGATGAGCGCGACTGAAACGTCTTCTTCTTGCTCAGAGCATCCAATCTGGTGAAAAATCATCCAAGAGGTTGGGAAATATAGTATATTGAGGATGAAGGGTTGTCAGACAAGATTTTGGCAGGGGACAACGACGATCGGGACTTTGGTTCAGGAGAAGAGTGGCGCAAGGATGACGACAGGGACCCAGGGGAAAAAGCCAAAGGTCTGGCCCGCCAAAATTGTGGCGCTGATTGCGTAGTGATTGTGGACTACATTTCCTACAGGAAGCAAACAAAGACAAATGATGATGAAGATTGAAAAATTCCTTGCCTGGTAAAAGTTATATTTTGGTATACATATGATATAGTAGAAATAGGGGAAAGCAGTAGCAGATAGGAGTTAGTCCGTGTTGGCATTGCCTGAGTCTAGAACCAAGCCATTTTGTAACTGAAAATGTATCAGCATGGGTAGGTATGGTAGAGGTTTTTGAAATGCATAGCCATTTTGTCAAAGGCCTGCAAGTAAATTTTGGTCGGGAACTTATGTAAAATATTTTGTGAAGAAATATAGGGTACTGTCCCTTAGCTGTGATTTAACTAGCAAAAAGATAAAATAATTATCTTTTTTTTTATACATAATTATCTTGTTATTTAATCATATGAGTTAAATAATTATATTACTTACTTTATAATCATATGAGTTATTTAAGAGGCATCATATATTTAAATAATTAAATTGAATTAAAACATATTAAATTAATAAATGGAAGCAAAATAAGAAGCATTTTTAGAAGCAAAAAAGGAAGCAACAATGGAAGCCAAACTAGAAGCAAAGAAAAAACAATCTTGGAAGCAAAATCAAAAGCAAAACTGGAAGCAAAATTGGAAGCAAAACTGGAAACAAATTTGGAAGAAAAATTAGAAGCAAAACTAGAAGAAAAATTGGAAGCAAACCTCAAAGCAAAATTCGAAGCAAAACTACAAGAAAAACTAGAAGTAAAACCGAAAGCAAAACCAAAAGAAAAATTGGAAGCAAAACTGGAAGCAAGCCTAGAAGCCAAACTAGAAGCCAAATTGGAAGCACAAGTGGAAGCAAAACTAGAAGCAAAACTAGAAGAAAAAATGGAAGTAGAATTGGAAGCAATACTGGAAGCAAACTTGGAAGCAAAAGTGGAAGCAAAACCAGAAGCAAAAGTGGAAGCAAAACCAGAAGCAAAAGTGGGAGCAAAAGTGGGACCAAAACTAGAAGCAAAAATGGGAGCAGACATGGAAGCAATTCCAAAAGCCAATTTCAACGCCAATATAGGCGCTATTTTCGGTGCCATTTTTTGGCGCTATTTCTGGCACTAAAGAGGACACAATAACTGACACCAAATTTTCGGTGTTAAATTTGGTGCTAAAGAGGATGATATAATTGGCACCAAATTTCTCACGTTAAATCTGACGCTAAACGGGATGGTAAAGACGATGCTAAATCCAACACAAAATACGACGAAGAAATGAAGAAACACTTTTGCACGTACTTTTGCACCGTGAGATGGCTCCAATTGATGGTTTAAAATACACTAAAATCTGACGCTAAAGTTGACGCTAATTGCCTGTTTTGTTGTAGTGCGTCTCTACTGAGGGTTCCTCATCTACCATCTTAGTGATTTGAGGGGATGAAGGCCCAACCAATTTTTTCCCTGATCTGAGGTGGAAATCACTCATCTCTACCCTATAAGTAGGGTATTGAATAGCCTCGTTAGTGCAGGCTTGTTGAGCATGCTTGTTATTTGGTCTAGGTGCAGGTTGGGCTAGCATTTAAGGTGCCCTTGGTGGCTGGGATGATGGATTTGTTGGATTGGGCATGATGGCTTGTTGTTGTGGCTATTGGTAATTCAAATTTTGGTTTTTTTATTGTTGACCTTTTTTCCATTGAGGTTGTGATTGGTTTTGTTGTAGTGGAAATTGGGGGTTGTAGTTAGGTCCTTGAAAGTTTTATTATGGCCACATGTTTTGTTGCTACTGGTTCTAGTTTGGTTGAGGATTTTTCCATTGGTTGAGAATTTTTCCATTGCTCCAACCACTTTCCAAAGGTAACTACTAAGTATTTTCTTAGATTATGCACATGACTCCATGGAAATCTACATGGATGATTTCACTAGCTATGACAAAATGCATGATGAAGCACTTAATAACCCAGAGAAGGTCTTAAAGAGGTGTTAAGAAAAAAATCTATCCATAAGTCATGAGGAATGTTTCATGATGATGACCCAAGTGATTATGCTAGGATATTTCATATCAAATGAAGGGATTTGAGTGGATCCAAATAAGATTGAGATAATCTCCACACTCCTCGTGCCACAAAAACAAATTGATGTCAGGGATTTTCTAGGACATGTTGGCTACTATAAAAGATTTATTCAAGAATTTAGCAAAATTGCAACCCCTTATTTTTTTTTACTCACAAAGGATATAGAATTCGAATGGACCATAGAATGCCAACACTCTTTTGAAGCATTCAAGACAAAATTGACCAAAGCACTTGACTTGAGAGGACCAAACTGGACTTTTCCTTTCCACATACACACAGATGCTTCTGAATTTTCTATGGGAGAAGTACTTGGACAAAAGGAAGGTACTAAGGAGTATGCCTATACTACATTATCAAGAACTTACAAGGGAAAAAACTCAACTACACAGTCACAATAAAAAGAGATGTTAGAAATTGTCTATGCAATTAACAAGTTTAGGCATTATATTATAGGGTATCCAGTCTTTAACCACATTGATCACACTACAATAAATTATTTAATGAATAAACCTATGGTTGGTATTAGACTTGTCAGATGGTTTTTATTACTACAAGAATTTGACATCACATAGTGGATAAGCAAGGAAAAGAAGATGTAGTGGCAGATTTCCTATCTAGATTACCAACTCAATTAGCAAAAGGTTTTATTGATTATTCTTTTCTAGATGAGAATTTATTTTCTCTAACTCTGCACACACCTTGGTTTCTGATATTGCCAATTATCTAGTATCAGGCCAAATACCACCCCATTTCTCCCCCAGAGAAAAGAGACAATTGGTACACAAATGTTTTCCCTACTCCTGGGTAGATGGTTACTTATTTTATATAGGTCCAAATAACATTACGAGGAGATACATAAGAGAGGATGAGGTCTTTGATATCCTCAAAGTCTACCATGATGAACCCTATGGGGGACACTTTGTAACAAAGAGGAAATCACTCAATATTCTCACCATTGGTTATTATTGACCAACTCTTCACAAGGATTCAGTAAAATATACAAGGAGTTATAATAGGTGTCAAATAATGGGAAAGCCAACTAAAATAGATAAGATGCCTTTGCATCCTCAGTTGGCACAAAAATCATTTGATAAATGGGGGCTAGAATTCATTGGCCCAATATCACTAGCCTCCAATAACAAGGAGTATATCTTAGTTTGCATAGATTATCTAACAAAGTGGGTTGAGTTCAAAGCATTGAAAATTATTAGGGATCATGGAAATGTAGAAAAATTATTATATGAAGACATGTTTACAAGGTATGGAGTTCCAAGAGAAATTGTGACAGATCAGGGTTCCCAATTCATATCATATTTGATTACCAAGTTGGTCTAGGAATATGAAATAAGGCATAGGAAATCAACACCCTATCATCCTCAAGCCAATGGGATAGTAGAAGTAATAAATAGGGAGATTAAAAATATCTTGACCAAAACAACATATATTCATAGGAAAGATTGGGAAAACAAGTTACCTAATGGAATATGGTCCTATAGGACAACGTGGAAAGCTACAACAAGATTTACACCATATGAGTTGGTGTATGGAAAAATAGTAGTACTGCCCATTGAATTTGAATACAAAAAACTCATGACAATAGTTGAACTGGACATGGACTTGATAGCAACATAAAAAGAAAGATTACATGATTTTAATGGATTAGATGAGATAAGGATGGAGACTATGCATGACACTGAGATTTTTTAGAAATAGATAGTCAAATGTCATGATCAGTTTATCAAAACAAAGGAGTTTAGTGTGGGAGATTGGAACTTGTTATATGATTCAAGGTATAAATATTATAAAGGAAAGCTACAAATAAGATGGTTAGAACCATATGAAATATATTTTTTTCCCCAAATATAGCAATCAAATTACAAAAAATTGATGTAGACATATTTTTACTACCGGTGAATTCCATAGACTGCAATTTTTTAAAAATCTAGTACAAACGGATGAATTCCTTCTTTCATTGATGCAACAGTATGGACTAGATAGTTCTTTTGATAAATACATTGAACAAGGCAATAATCTTGATATAGACATTGTAATAGACAAAAAGTATTCAACAATAGATACTACAAGTTCTTTAGTTGATTCAATAGATGAACTACATAAATCACCTACCGAGGTCAAGCAGGTATAATTTTATATCACCCTTCACATGTAAACACTACAAAATTGAAACAATCAAAAATAATTTTCAAGTACAATCCATGATGTAGTAGGGACTTGTAGCTTCATTAATAAAAAGACTAAAAAAATTAGAGGGACCTATTATTGAAGGTACCCACAGCACTTGCTTGTCAAAATTTTCAAATTTATCTACCAACTTAATTACATGTCATCCACATACACTTTATTTTTTGTACATGCAACCAAAAATCTATCATTCCATTACCTTCCCCATCATATCCCACATCACATTCATCAATTTCCATGCACTTAGCATATCACTTCATATCCCATAAATCGCACATTCCATAACCTTGTCATTACCACATGCCAAGCTGTCATTTCATATATCACCAATTACAATTAAGAAAGAGTTTAATCATAATCACACTACAAACACTCCTAGTCAACTTCACACTAGCTGAGTTTAGTTCACTCCACTTTATCAGCTACACATACTACTTTTCCATAATTAGCATAGATTGCCATTAGTTTTTGAAATGTTTACATTTTTAATTTTGCATGCTTCATATTCATTGTCATATTTCCACTGCATATAATAAAACCCCCAGCCTTCGAAAGTACAATTAAGTGAGGTCACTTAACACCTTAAGTTGGGGGGAGAGTACATTTTCTTGGTTTAAAAAATAAAATCCTGTGTGAGTATCAAGCCATAATCAAGCCACCAAAAACCTTTATGGAAATTCTTTATCATTTGTGTCATTTGATTTTCCCCATTTCCAAGTTGTAATTCAAACCATTTCAAGCTTACAGGGAAAGAAGTAGCTGAATTTAAAGAACCTGAGTATACAGACATGGAGAATTGGTGTGGTTGAAGTTATAAGTAGGAAAATTGAGCAAAAACAAAGCAATTTACCATCATAGACAGAGATATAGTTCATAGAGAACCATTTTCACATCAACAAATATTGGAAGATAGGTTGGTTTTTCATATTTTCAGACAATCAAGATGGTTGCATTATTTCTTAAAGCTTACAAAATGTAATGAGGATATCACACAACAATTTTTAGAAACACTTCAAAATAATGAAGCCATTGTTCAAGGGTTAAAGGTTGATGCTTCAAAAGCTGCAATTGTAGAAGTGTCTAGCTTGCCAAGAGATGGCGAAGAATTCCCAATTAGGCAAAACTCTATAGTTGCTAGAGATTAATTTAGGGAACATGGAGAGAACCTCAAATCAACATCCCAAGGTACTAAAAGGTTATCATTTCCGTGGGTATAGGCTTCTATTGCTGCAATATATTATTAAATATCTTACATGTGATGGTAAGTAGTCTCTTTTATACATAGTGCATTTCAAGCTTTTGAGCCACCTTCGTCATAATAGGAGGGTTAATGTTCCCAACTTTCTTTATAACCTATTGAAATGAATGAGTTCTAAATATAAAAGAAAGAGAAACAATACAAAATTGTTTAGTTAACCTATTGGTAAAAAGAAGCTTAAGGGTTTAGCATGCACATGTTTCATGGGAAAGCTTCTTAATTTGAAATCATATTAGTCACATTCTTGAAGAACTAGTTGTCCCATAAAATTTGGAATCACCTGATGCATTAGTGAGGGAAATGCCCTCTGGTTCCTCTGTTGCTTCACCTACTCATAACAAGGGAGAACCAAAGGAGAAGAGTGCAAAATTCACCACCCAAAACCTTTGAGCAACATGTAGTAGAAGATGGGGGTGTTGAGGAATGAAGATGGCAGGTTCTTGAGAATGATGGCACTCCCATTGGGAAACCAAACCGATCATCATGTGGAAACCAAAGCTATGTTCATCATCATCATGTCTATGTTGGATAAGGGCTACTCTAAGCTATGGGTTGTTGAAGATTCCCTCAATATTGTTAACTGTCTGCTTTGCATTTAGAATCCAAGTTGGACAATCAAACAGTTGATCATGGATTCTATAATGACGCTAAGATCTTTTGAAGAAATATGTGTCACACATATCTATAGGGAAGGAAACTCCCTAGCGGAATTCTTTGCAAATGAGGTTGTCAGAATTCATAATTTAAGGCATGGGATGAGTACTCTCTCCTTCCTTGAGAATCCAAGATTTTATTATGATATGATGGTTAATGTTAAGCTTGTAATGTGGGATGATCAAGCTATTATTGTGTGTCTTATTATCACACACTTTGTGGGTTGTGCTTCACCTATTTTGTATTTGGCATTTGTATCTCAGCTAGGGCATCAGTTAATGGTGATGGTGGATATGGGGGGTGATAGGAGCAGGATTTAACCTTTTCTTGTGAGAAATGGAGGAATAAGCACAAAATTTGGAGAATTTTAAAGCATGGGCACTTTATGCCCTATCTAGAAAGACTCCACATCTAGGACCCCAATTCCTCTGTGGATTTTGTCTGCTACTAGCATGATAGAAGGTTACATGTTAAGGGTATGGAGTTTGTGATCAATGAGGAATTTATTTCCTCCATTACTGGGTTGTCGATGGATGACCATAAATTTTTCAAGGAAAGAAAGAGCAACAATCATGCCATGGATCAGTTCTTCAAAGACAATGAATGGAAAAAGCTAATAAAGATGCCCTCGTGGGGGTATGAATGAACTTATTTGAAGTGTATTTGGGCTGATGTGGTAGAGGTCATTATGCAGTATGTTACCCTAGATGATCGATATACTACTATTTTAGGACACTATTTTATCCTGCTTAATCATTTTAGACATGGGTTGCATGTTTCATTTCATTTCTTTCTTCTCTCATCTTTGGAAGTGTCGGTCTATGCACATTTCAAGAATAGAAGGGCTCTTTTTCTTCATGAGGGCCTCATATTGCTCATTATGGAGCATGTGAGATCCCATACTCTTGTCAAGTCAGTTAAAGGAAAAGAGAAGGCCATAAGTGCAAAGTCTTTTTGATTGGCTCAGAGACTAGTGTTGACGGTGAAGCTGAATGGAATGAGGAGGAGGGTGGTTCGCCGTCTCTTGTGGCAGCCCCCTCTTAAAAAAGAAAGAAGGGGAATTTAAAAAGGAAGGGTACCACCAAGAAGCTCATTTTGTAGGAATCGAGTTCTTGTGGGTCCCCTTCTATTGGAAATGACATTGATATTATCTCTGGCGGCTCCCATTATAAGGAGAACAATGAGCTTCATGGCCAGGATTTTGGTGCAACTGGATGTAAGGAGAAGGTTTTACCTAATGAACCAAAGGATAAGGAGGCCATGGTATTCTGTCAGGGGCCTCTAGATGGATTGCAAAGTTGAAAAAGCAGGTTGTGAAAGGTGGTTTGAAGGGTAACAAGGCTCCAGAGCGGGAGAAGGGTGTGGAGGAAAATGATGTTGAAATCAATGATTCTCCTATTCAGAAGTCATCCAATGTGGAGGTGTTGGTTGAGAGGTAGGTGCATGAGGAAGAGGGGGTGAATCTAAATCTTGGAAATCTTGAGCCGCTGAAGGTTAATGCTCTTTATGAGGATTTCTCATATTTGAATGATGACAATACTACCATGTTTGAACTTCTAGATATGGCTCGTTCGAGGGCTATGTGCACTTTTAAGCTTGTCAACTGGGTGTTGCAGAAATTGAATAAGGTAAATATTAAGACTAGGGGTCTGAAGGAGAATATGTTAAACCAATCAAAGGGTTCTTCTTTAGACATTTTGATTGAAAGGTTGGTTGATTTAGAGTGCTCCTTTATTGACTTCAAGACCTTGTGTGAGAATCACCTTAGTGAAATGGAAGGAAATATTAATGAAACAAATGAAGACATCAAGAAATTATTGCTGGTTAGTCACAACTCGGTCAAGAATAGTGCAGAGTCCCTGAAGGTCTTATTTGGTAAGATTAGTTAGCTCAAGGAGGATCAATTATACTTGGCAGAGATGATGGAGAAGGATCAGTCTTCTAAGGGTAAGGGGAAGAAGATAAAAAAATTTGAGGCAAAAGGTTCATGTACCAAAGGTAGGGGAAACCTTACGAAAACCTTTGAGGAGGAAAAGAAAGATTTAATGGACATGGTCAATTTGCACTACAACCAGGAGATCGAGGTGGCTAACATCTTGAAGTATATGAAATAGTGTTTTTTACAATACTGTTTCTTGTTTTAGTTTCTTTTCTATTGGTTCGTTATTTTTTGGTTGTTGGTTTACTTTTGGCTATTGATTATGCTTCAATGTCTATCTCTTTTAGCAATTTTTTCTCTGTTGTGATGTAAAGGGTTTCGGGTCCCTTCAAAACCTGCTTTTCGAATATAATCAAAACATGTAGTAGAAGATATCCAAGAAACCCCAACTTCTTCCAAAACACCAAGAACCAAAAAGAGGAAATGTGGATCTTCTTCTGCACCCAAGAAAGTGGAGAAGAAGAAATCCACCTAGTCAAGGCATTCACACCACCTGAAAAGAAGGGTGTTATGAGGGGTTCAATCAAGAAGCAAGAGAAAGAAAATGTTGTGATAGTTGAAACAGATTCAAAACAAAAAGAATGTTTCTGAGAATGTTTATTCACTAGTTAAAAGGAAATGGTATATCTCAACCACCTCTAAATTTGACACAAAGGATTTTTTTATTGCTAGTAAGACAAGGAAGATAACCCCACAAATCCCTATTAGCAATTTGATAATACTATGGGTGATGATGATCGATTTTTGGAGAAGGATGAAAATTTGTTTATAGAAGAAAGGAATGCCAAGAAAGAGTTGCAGGAAGCATTGGACAAAATCAAACAATAAGAGGAATTGTTAAAGTCTTATGAATAGAGAGACAAGGAAAGAGACTTAAAAATTAAGGAGTTGGAGGAGAAGATTCACACACATGGGTCTAAACTGGACTTACTTACACAACTTTCCATAGTGAAGGTAGGAAATACAAAAATTGCAACTAAAAATAGAAGACCCCCATTCACAAGAACTCCAAATTATCACACTACAATGCCTCTAGGATATCGATTATGGAAAATAACTCAAGAATTCTCCCAACAAAGAGAAGAGTGGGCGAAGGAAAATAAAAAGATAGTTTTGGACCATAGTTCAAAGTATTGTAAAATAAGGAAGATGAATTGAAAAAGACGACAATTAGAATTGAGGAGATAGAAGACAAGGCAACACAAATCATCAAATACAGACCTACTGCTAGAATTTATGCTTTATTTTTATAGAAAAATTATTGAGTTCCCAATTCAGTCAACTAATCAGTAACTTGCCAATTGCCACGACTAGGAAATTTGACTTTTTACATATTTTTTCTGATTCTACACCTGATATGCAAGATCAATTGTGTGAATTTTATTTGCATAACTATGTTGTGCTAGGCAATACAAAATGGAACCCATTGATATTTTTGGGTGATTTACAGATCAGGGCATTAGCTTCCTACTTTAGAAATAAGACACAAAGGGGTGAAATTATGTAGGATTATGTTGAGAGAGAGAAATCAATTCCTTTAAAGGTCAAAAAAGAACCCAAGAACCCTAGTGTAATAATTGAAGAATGAAAAAAAAATCTAAGGTACAAGGGTGTAGGTAGGAAAATTATGAATTTAAGAATAAATGATTATGATAGGATGTAGAGGCTAATTGTAGGTCTTATCCACCATTATTTTTATTTTGTACAAGAAAGATGGAAAAGTTTGACCCTTGAATTGTAGAAAAAGGAACCCCACTATGTATACAACTTCATAACCATGCTTGAAAGGACTCGTATGTACATTGAAATTGCCAAAGAAAAGGGACTTGTATGGGTACCTCTTACCTTATCTCCACCTATGCTTCTCTACCCAAGGACACATTGGACAAGAGAAAAGAATGAAGAACAAGAGAAAGATGAGAATGTTAGATGGATAAGAATTTTATGATATGGAGGTTTTTATTTGAAGTAGCTGAAGGGGGTGGATGTGATTATAGATCTTAGGAAGATGACCTTGCAATCTAAACTCCGGTCTTAATTGATTTTCTTGAGGACAAACAAATGACTAGTTGGGGGAATGATGAGGCCAATTATTAGCTAATTTTTTGTTGTTTAGTACATAGTTTTAAGATATTTTTCAGATACTCATTTCATACATATTCCTAAAATTTACTATATTTTTCTGATCATCATACAACTTGAACATGAGTTTTAGTATATGAAAATATGATTATGGTATGTTAGTAATTGCATGATTAAAATATGTGAATGTGCATGGAATGTGGTGTATAACTATGCTTAATTTATGGTTATTAGTATTATTTATATGTTTAGGTGAACTAAATTTTTGTAGCCAAGAAGTTAGACCAAGTAGACTGCAGCCCACAACAACTAGGAAGCACAACTCACAACCAAAGGAGTTTTAGACAACAATGTAGGGGAAATTTTAGAATAAAAAAGAATGTAGTAGTTACAGAATTGGAGGCATCTATTTATCAGGATGATTGCGAGTCACCACATTGTCATTTAATAAGAATAATGAAGGAGAGGAAACCTTCTATGATTGGGAACCTAATGTGACTGTTTCCATAGTCCACATTTCTATTTTACCATTGCAGTAGAGTTACAGTCCTAATCAACTTCTTCTAACTTTTTTGTTATGTTTTCAGTTATGATTTAGAATTTTTCACACTCTATTTTATAAGAGAGTGGTGATTTGCATTTAGATTTCTATTTTGAGTCCTTGTTTTAATAAGACTCCCCTTCACCTATGTATATATGGTTCAGTGGCCAAGGAGAATAACAAGCATAACATATATAACAAACAAATACCTTCAGATAGTTTTTCTGTTACACAATAATACTCCTATTTCTAGTTATGTTTTTATGAATAAGATATCCCTAAAGATTCTTATTAGATTGTGAAATATTGAGTTATAAAATAAAGAGGTTTTTAGTTACTGTTATGGTTAATTGATCTAAAAAGTTATATTTGGGTTTATTCTGTGGAGACAATCACATGAGCAAGGGCCACTCAAGGTAGCACATTTATTTTTGTTGTTGCAGTAGTTACCTCCATTATTGTATTTGTCTTAATCAAATTCATCATGTTGTGAATGTGAATGAAATCATGAATAAGATCTTGTATTATTTCATGCTTTTTTTGTCTCAATGAAATATCCTGTGGAGTGAGTCAAAGTTAGCAACATTAGTTAGTTACAAAGTTTAGTTTTGGAAATGAACTGGTCACAATCTTTAGTTGTAAG
Source organism: Sequoiadendron giganteum (assembly GCA_007115665.2). Classification (NCBI taxonomy): domain Eukaryota; kingdom Viridiplantae; phylum Streptophyta; class Pinopsida; order Cupressales; family Cupressaceae; genus Sequoiadendron; species Sequoiadendron giganteum. The sequence continues at coordinate 409,498,334 of CM021108.1, read as the reverse complement.
TACCCGTAGCAATAGTTCCAGATTCAATTATTTTTATTGTTATGCATTTTATGTTTTTCCCACATGTTTAAACACCTATACTAGGATGATATAGGTAGTATAGAGTCTCTAGATGCATATACAGTACCAACATCATCGCAAGTTTACGTTAACCCTGGTTGATAATTAAATGGAGTCTTTACAAGGGTTTAGTGGACTGTTCAGTTAGGTATCCCCTCTGAATTGTGTGAACATCACCAAATTTTCTAAACATTAGGTTATCCTTACAATACCATTGATAATTGTATTTCATATTTGTGAATTATAATGATGTCACCTGATCAATTTTCTTATAAAGAACTTTTACCTTCATGAACAATGTGCAACTACTTCATTCACAACATAGCCTTAAGTATGTCAATTGTATCTTTTTGAAAACTCCTAAATCTAAAAATAGAGTTAAAATATGCAAATTTGCAATCAAAACATTTCATCAAGAGTTCTCTTTATTGACATTTCGTTAGGCAGTTTTATGTTATTTCGCATGCATTTTCAAGATTCACATGAAAATATAACTAGATCCTCTTAACTCAAACTGTATAATCTTGCATCAAAAAATACTCAAATGAATGATTGAACCTTATTGTGATGTTCTCAAAATAGCTCACCTGCCCTACTTGCACTTCCAAATCACACACACTTATAAAATGTTCATAGCTAAGTTAATAATTTTTTCTAGATGCTTCATTTTGACAAACAAATACATATGATTTCAAAATCCCTCTTTATAATGCAAGTATAAACATTAAAAATTTCTCCTTCAACTCTATTATATGTATTTGTTTGAAACTTCTAAACAATTTCACTAATCCATTAAGTAAAAATTTTGGATTTTTTTCACTCCATTCCATAGCATTTCCTTGAAACATTTTTCCAAGTAGTTCAAGTGTGTTGTCTATGCTTCCATATATTGCATGCATATTTCATGTCTTGCTCCAAAGCTCCCATTTTAGAATGGGTAGAAAAAGGTGTGGGCATGAATGCAACTACAAATACAATATCAAACAAAATTCCTCTATCCTTTATGTTTTGATGGAAACCATGCCTCATTTTAAAGCTCTCATTTTTGCATGGGCAGGGAGGAAGATGGTAAAGATTGAAAAAATAGGCTTTAAATTTACTAATTGAATTTGTGTGAAAGTTTCTAAAGTATTTTCAACATCCATATTTTTTCAATCATTATTTCTATAGTTGCGCCTTATCTTAGATTTCAATACATCCTCATGAGATAAATTTTTTGTTTAAATGCTTCGATGGAAATCCATACCCTTCTATATGTGAGATTTTTTAATCGTCTCATTCCATAGAACTGATATTTCTTTGGAGGCATTTTACCAAAATATTCATGTGTCTTTTCTATGCTTCCCCATTTTGCATACATGTCAACCATAGCGGTTACAACTATAACATCTGATAGAGCTTCCTATATCCATTATGTAAATTTTAAACAAGTAGAGAAAACATAAAACAAAAGAAAGAAATAGACAAGACAAAGAACACGATTTAAAGTGGTTCACCAAGATTGGCTACATCCACTCTCAAAGCAGGGAAAATTTTTATTAATAGTTATCAGATATCAAGTACATGATTTGCACACACATATTTATACACAGTTCTTTGGCCTTTTTTTGGTCTCGTGGACGTTAAAAGTCTTCTATTCTATTCTTTGATATGAAGAGATGGGAGAATAAAAATGGTCATGTGACCGTTGGACTTCACATCCCAACAATCTCCCTTGTGACTTGTCCAATCGACACAACCATGCACTGTGTCATCCCTGCATTTCCAATCTTATCTTCACATCACAGTCAGGCTTGAAGTTTTTAACTTCACCAAATATTGTTTACGAACACTTCGAATCAATCTTCTCCAAGCCAAGTTGAATAGAAAAAAACTTAACACAATCCCGGGAAAATATTTATCATCTCTTCCACCTGTCCATCTAAATACGGGCCAAGCCACACCAACAAATCCTCCAGTTCCACTAGTTGCAAAATCATCAACACTTCCTTTAAATTCTCTCGCAACGATGCCAGGTCTCATATCAAAGATGTTTAGAGTAACCATTTTTGTGGTCATAACTTTCCTAGTAGTAGACACATCGATTTCAAAAACTAATTTCATTTCTATAACAATTCCCAAAAGTTGGCTAATATTTATGACAGTAGCAACATCCTCCTTTGTCGCAATGTCTACTGTGTTTGGTGCCTCAAAAACTTCATCTCTTTTTGATGCCCCAACATTATCATCTTCTACTATCACAACATCATTTCTCATGCCATGAGTTGGTGACTATGACAAGGATGATGACAACAACTTAAAATTTCCTGTCTGTTCAAACTTTGGTCTCTCTTTGTGGGGATCTATGTCCTATTTAATAGCCTTTCCCACAATCATGATCTACAATATAAATGAGTCTTTCCAAGTGACATAGCTACGAGATCCCTACACATGACTTAAACACAACTGCCCAATCCTATTTCATCCAAAAAATGTTGATCTTTGTAAGAAGTCTTTCCATTTATATCAGGCTGCTTAGTGTGCTCCTTTATACGAGCATCATCTCCACACCTTTTCACTAAGATTAGATGATTGTCTATTTGAAATATAACACTACCTTATTTTCCTATAATACCTCCAGCCTTTGCCAATTTTCTTGCAATTTCTCTCTTTTCCTCTTGATCATTGCTACGACCTCTATTCTTCGCTCTTCTGCCAACGATTGATCCCTTCAATTTGTCAATCTCTATAAGAGGGAAAATATTTGATGTCATGTCATCATCTATATCAAGATCCTCTTCACCTTGATCTCTTCCTTGACCAAATGATGCAACTTGGCTTGGATCTCCATGTGGAGAAATTTGACCTATGACAGGCAAAAACCAGCGGCTCCAACATAATTTGGCCCAGATTCTTGACCACTCCCCTGAGGCACCGGTTGCCTCCATTGTTCCTCCACACCACTGTCGCTAGAAAAATCATCACCATCCATCCCTCAACCATATGAAATCCTTGAAACCAACACAAAATGATGCAAGCATACAAATTTTACCCAATTCCTCACACTCCACCATCTTTTCCTCGATCAACACATTGACAACCCTATTTTGCAAGTTAGGTGGAGGCTTGGGCATAAAATCAAACCCTCCAATTTCACTCCTATGGCTCGAAATCCCCACCAGCTTCTCACACATCCCCATCATGCACTCTTGACATGCACTGTCCTAGTCAACCAACACTTCGTTGTGCTCATTTCCCTCTATAGCATCCATCTTCTCGCATAGGGTACGCAACTTCATAGCCCTTTCATATTCTTCTACAATGGACTTCTCGTCTCTCACAGACTTTCGTTCCACTTGAAAAACATCTCTTACCCAGACTGTCTTAACCAACACACTCTAAGCATTGACCATGCTTAGGTGGCTGGTGTCGGGCCCAAAAAATTTGTCCCGCTTGCTAGTCGTCATTTTCATTTCTCCCGTTCATCGTTAGCATTCAAATTGTTCCCGCCCAGTCTCATTGTTTTAGCACATTCAAAACCAGGTTTCCCACGCGATTGGTTTTCATTTGTCACTCATGGTCTGTGCAAAAATGGCAGCTTTGGAACAAAGTATTGACGTCCATTAAAGCATAACAAACTTATTCAATATGCTATGGTAGACATGTATGCAAACTGTGGAAACATGGACAAGGCATGTCAAATATTTGATAGGATACCACAAAGAAATCTAGTCTCTTGGAATGCTATGCTTGCAGGATATGGACATAATGTGTTTGCTGAAAAGGATTTACAAACTTCCAATCAAATTTAATCAGCAGGTGTAAATCAGAACTTCATAATCTTTTCCAACATCCTCCCTACTTATGCCAAAATGAGAGCTTTGGAACGGGATATGGACATCCATCACAACATAAAGGAAATCATTTTTTTATCAGATAGTGTAGCTACAACCACCGTGGTAGACATGTACACAAAATGTAGAAGCATAGACAAGGCACACAAGCTATTTGACCAAATGCATCAAAAACATGTGATCTCATGGAATGCTATGATTGCAGGGTATGCACACAAGGGATTTGTTGAAAAGGCTTCCAAAAATTTCAAGAAAATGCAATTGGCAAGTGTACAACTAGACTCCGCAACCTTTGTCGGCATCCTCCTTGCCTGTGCCAAAATGGGAGCTTGGAATAGGGTACGGACATCCATCAAAGCATAAAGGATAGAGAAATTTTCTAAGATAAACCTGTGGCGGATGTGTGGATGTATTTTCTTGTTGCCTGCATATCACATATGAATACAAGCTTAGGATTATTTAAAGCAATGCTATTTTTTATTTGGATGTTAATAAAATTGACTTATGTTGTTTCAAGCATCTATGCAGTAGCAGAAAGGTGGTGTGAGCGAATGGTAAGGAGAGTGATGAAGGATAAGGAATTAACAAGCTCTCTGGATGTATTAAACGCCATGTGCTTATTTTGTAGGAGACAGATGAAATCCACATACACAGTAAATCTATGCAAAGTTGGAGAAATTGGTTTGGGAGATGAAGGAAATTGGGTATTTTCTAGATGCAAGATACTTAGTGGTGTGGAAAAGGAGTGAAATTTTTTATTTATCTACCACCTGTAATGTCCCCAATTTAGCCCTACACTCTACAATTGGATTTAGCCTATTTCCAGAAACTCATAGGCTAAGAAGAATGGGAACACTTACTATTTATAGTAAGTCATGATACTGCTCAGTTGGCATACAAATGTGGTTTTGACAAACTTACTATTTATAGCAATATTCTATTTTTGATAAGTATATTTATAGTAGTATCACTCTATCATCAACTCAATCTTTTGCAGTTCAGTGTGGCCGATCAGTTTGGCTTTCTGTTGAGTTGAAGTGAATTTACTATTTTTGGCAGTGGCTATTTTTAGTAAGTCTAATTTTGGCAGTATCATCATCTGTATTTCAGCTCAGGTCATCATGTTATTTGTGGTAATCCTTCAGTTTCAATATTGGAATTGGTTTTGGTTATCTCCTTGGAGTAAGTGTTATACTTAGTCAATTTCATGTTTTTAAGTTGTACCCCCATGTCTAGGAGTGATAACTTCATGTTGTTTTAAAGAGGGGACATTAAGGGGTCATGTTGAGCATTTAATGATTTATTAAATGTTTTATTGTTGCAAAGTAAAATGGACGCCTAAAGGGAAGGGAAATAATGTTTTATTATTTCACAATAAAGTGAATGGTTGAAGGTGGCGTCCCTTGGGAAGTTGAAGTGATTCAAATTCTTGGAATTCAAAGTGTTTCATTTTCCCATTGAAACTTATATATTGCTGCATTGTGGAGAGCTGATTATGTTATGTTTTGGAAAGAAAAGTTATACTATTGGTTTGAAATCTAGAATTCGGCTAAGAGAAAGCTTAGCAATTCTATTCCACTCTTCGGGCCTAAAACTATGGTTCCCTAGATGATGGTTTGAGAGTGTGCTTCATTCAGATGTACATATTGAGCTTCAGTGTTGGATAAATTGATGTTATTTCCATTATTTGTGTTTGCTGGTCCTTTCACGGCTGAAAGACATTTCTATTTATAGCTTGGAGAGTGATTTTTATTTTGTTATGGGTGTTTTCTCTTTCCATTCCTAGACTAGAGGCGACCATTGTTGGAGATTTGCAGATTTAAATTTGAAGTTTATGATTTTATTTACTAAAATCGCCCTTGCAAGGAGGCCATATATTTTAGTTTGCATTGGTATTTGTGCCATAGATAAATAGTGGTGTTTTGAGACTATTTCTTCATCTCAGTAGGGGTGCCTATCTTCTAGTTGATCATTGCACTTGGAATCATGCAATTCAGAGGTAATTTGATTGAGCTATGAACATTTGATAATTTTCTATAGTTGCTGACTTGATATTTCCAAAATTACAGTTTGCTAAAATAGAATTAAATCATTTTTTGTTTCCATCTTTCTTCTTCTTTTCTCATTATGTTCTGACATGGAAACAATGTATAACTTGGTGCTTGAAAAATGGTGAAAAACATTGTAATTTGTAGCTTTCCCATTTGTACAAACTGTTAACAGTAGTACTATTTCAATTTTAACTTTGCTGCATTCTTTATTTAACTTCACATTAAGCACCCCTGGATGGTATACCACCAGTGAGGATAAATTGAATTGTAATCTCTTTTCATACCCACTTTCAAGTGGTGAATTCCCACTCTTCAGTGGATGCATGTCGCAACAAAAGAAGTATTTTAACTGTAATCTTTTGCCCCCACTGTTTGGTGGTAGTGTGGAAAGTTCCTTTGGTTGGTTATCTGCCTTTGTTACATTCAATTTCAGCATTAGTACTCCACCATATGTTAGCACCTTGCCTGTCAAAGGATCTTGAGTGCACATTCTTGGTGTCGAGTTTAATCTCTCTCTTTCAGTGTAATCATTGTAATATTTGATTTAGTAGATCCTAGGGATCCTCTGACCATATACCCACCCCTCCTCCTTAAGTGGTTTTAGGGCGCATTCTTGGTTAGATTTCTTTCATGCACGTTTTGATTTATGGTAACCTTAATGGGTGCTTGGTTACATTGTAAATGTTCTTTTAAAAATAAAAAAAATTGAGAGAGTATATTTCAGTGGTATCAGAGCCTATTTTCCTACCATCCTATGAGTTTCAATGCTTCAGATATCAGATGAGAGTCAGAGAAGACCAATACTACATCATAAAGTAGAAGAGTTTAGTTTTAGTTTCAGAAGTTTTTGAAGTTGACACTTTTCGAGAGGTTTTGCGAAACCTTGTCCTGTCAGATTAAGATATGGCTAACAAAGAAGAGAGGAAGTTGGCAAAGACTCTCTTTTTGGTTGGAAAGAGACTTGGCAAAGAATTTCAGTCAAGGAGAAACGAAGAGGATATTCTTCATTTGTTAGAACAATGTTTGAGACAAGTGAAGCCATCACTTTCAAAGGAAATGCAGTTGGCATTAACTCTTGCAGTTAATGTTTTGAATCAACCCTATTGGTTGAGGCATCCAGATGAAGAAACTGTGTTGCTGATTTCTTCTTATTTCATGGAAGTGATAAGAATTGTGGAGCCACAATTGCCCTATGATGAATAAACTATGAAGACCATATTAAGTATGATTGTGGAGAGTTTTCAAGATATGGATGAAACTGGGAGTGTTTTGTTTCCAAGAAGAGTTGTTGTCCTAAAGATATTTTCATAAATAAGAACTTGCATCCTTCTGATAGAATTGGGGATGGAAAATTAGATTTACTATTTGTTTGATTATCTATTCAGTTTCCTGAAAGTGTTCAATCCCTTCTCAAGAATGCCTATGAACGTGAAGAGCAGATTTCTCCTATTGCTGATTTTTTAGTCAAAGAACTTTTCATTTAATGTGAAGAAAAATTCAAGCCATTTTTGAAGAAGACTGTTGAGGACAAAGAGGAGATTTATGAAGCTGAAGAGGAGGATGAAAGTTGGAATCCCTTTGAATTCATGGCAAGTGTTCAAGGAGTTTCCATTTATCCTGTAGTAGAGAACAATGAGTCAACGAGTATTAAGGAGCCTCAAGTTGAAAATCCAAGAGAAGAAATATTAGAAACAAGAGTTGACATGGAGTTGCATGATGAAATCATAAGTGCAGATCCAAATGAAGGAGAAGTTTGGTTGGTAGAAGATATGTGTTCAACCAACGAATTTCCTTTTCACAATTTGGGAGAATTCTGGTTTGAAAGCCAAGAGAAAGAGGAAGTTGAAGTCTCTTCCCACTACAAAGTTGATTTGATCGACTCCCTTGAATCATGTGTAGAAAATAATGTGGAAAGAGATGTTTCTAGTAGTCATAAGGAAATTTTCTCTTCACCTGAAAACAAGGCAAAAAGCTAAGGAATTGGAAGGCACTATGGATGGAATGATGAAGAGTGTCCATCACATGTGAGACAAGTTGGGAAGTGCAGCTCAAATATTTCTTGAAATCTTTGTCCATCAAAGCTACCCTACAATATCTCAACCAACATATGAAGATTGCAGTTCAAGCTCACAAAATGCTGAAAATGGAATTCAAGTTTTGTCACAGCTTGATGAATTGCATCAGCATGTTGAAAATTTGATTTATGTTGTGCCTAGAGGAGAGGATGTATGTTGCATTTCCATTTCTGATATGAATTTCATTAAGTTTGACTTGGAGGAAATCAAATCGGTTCTTTTGCACATCATTCGCGTTAAAGACAAAGTGGCCAAAATTGCCGACAAGGCATTGGAGTGTAACAAGCTCACCAAAGCCAAGTTGCAAGAAGTGCATGAGACTCTAATTGAAGCAGAGAATTAGATTTATGATGTTCATTATTCATGGGAGCAAGAAAACAAAAGAAGAGCTGAGGAGCTTCAGGTAGTTCTTGATGAGCTTGATCTTATACAAGAAACATATGATTTGGAATGTTGTCCTGAGAAATCGAAGTATTCAAATTATCATCAACAAGTTTTGCAAGATTTTGACAACTTGTTGTATGAAGAAGGTGCTAATAAGGTTTATGTAAATACTCTTTTTGATATTGATGGAGGAATTGCTTTAGACATTAGTGAAGGAGGAAATTTGAGTTTGTCTTCCAGTGTTGGAGAGTTGATACGAGAGTTGAATCTACTGCTGCTCCTAGTGCACCCACTCAACAACAATTGGTAACTCTTGGAACACAAAGAAATGAAGACATTCTTATTGTTCATCAGCAAAGAGTTGATGGTCATGATGATGAAGGTTTTATTTATTTCTTGATGAGGATGCTTGTGAGACTCTTGTCAAATTTTAGTTCATCATGATCTTCTCTTAGAGTGATAGATTTCAGAATTGTATTTGATGAAGGGTTCATGCAATCTTTCCGGAAACATATGACATAATATTTTGGGTTCAATCCCTTCAACGAACATAGGTTTGTTGAATACTTCTTAGAATTTCAAGAAGTGTTTATCCAGATGGAACAAGAGAATCAAAGGATTCATGTGAGAATAGTTCTCTTTTTGAGAAACGGTACTTCATTGTTGATAATATGGGATCCTGGCATTACTTGGCAAAAAGATAATATTGAAAATTTTGAAAGGGATAAACCAACGCATTGTTTTCAAAATATTGTTGAGATCATCAACGCTTGTGTTGGGACTTGTCTCCAATTGAAATTTAGTATTTGGGATCCCAAGTATTTTCTAATGAAGAATGGTAAGCATAAAAAGAAGGTTGGTTGGAGAGATAAGTGTAAAAAAATTTCAGTTCTATGATTGTTGCTACCTTCTTTTCCTGTTATTGGTTTTTTATTTCTGATCATAAATTGATGTTCTGGGATGGAAATATGATTGGAAGATGGTTTGTGGTGGCATTGGGACCTTTATTGAAGAAGCCACCAACCTTGTTCATGAGTAGCTATGCCAATTTTAATGAGAAATTATTTTGTTGCAACTGCTGCTTATTGTTGGGAATGCTTATTTTTCATAAATCAGATTTCAAATTGTCTAAATCAGACCTGTTAGTTGGTTGGTGTTTCCATTTTCTGACCTTCCAGTCTACTACTAGGACTGATTTTGAGCCTCAAATGAGAAAAGGATTGTTACAGTGTAGCCATAATTCATGTATGGGATGTTCTCTAATGTTCAACAATGGCCTTTTCTGTGTTTTCTCCTATACCAGTGTTTGGGGAAGTAAGTTAGAAACTGATTTGGTCCACCAATTGGAGACTCATGAGGTGAAATTTTTAAGTTTTTCATGGAGTCATCTCAATTATATCAATTTTTTTCAAAGAAGGCATTATACATCTTCACAAATTTTTGAGGATGTAATGGGGGATCTCTTGGAAGGAGTTGCTCTTTCCTTTACAAGAAGTGTTGGAAGAGTCACATATGTTTTTGTGACTTTGCTTGGTGTTATGAGGAGTTATGATATGGAGCATGCTTTTGAATTGAGGAAATTATTTTCCTTATTGCTCAAGAATGTGTTAGATTGTGGTATTGTTGTTTTTGACGACTCAGAGTTTTCAGGACATGAGATGCTGCAAGTTTTTTTTTTACATCAGTTCTTTCAGGTCTATCAGTTTGGGTCTCAGATATGGTGACTCTTTGGGGTTACAAGGAGGGTTAGTGCAGATTTGGAGTGTTGGTTATTCTCGTGTGATCAGAGTAATTCAACATCAACAGGATGGGTCCTCTCAGAGATGGATTTGGGACCCCAGGATCCTACTTGGCATAGTATGGATCAAATATTTTTCTTGGAGTGTGGTGACATTGCTTGAGGACAAGCAATTTTGGGAAGGGCAGACTGTAATGTCCCCAATTTATCCCTACGCTCTACAATTGGATTTAGCCTATTTCCAGAAACTCGTAGGCTAAGCAGAATGGGAACACTTACTATTTATAGTATGTCATGATACTACTCAGTTGGCATACAAATGTGGTTTTGGCAAACTTACTATTTATAGCAATATGCTATTTTTGGTAAGTATATTTATAGCAGTATCACTCTAGCAACAACTCAATCTTTTGCAGTTCGGTGTGGCTAATCAATTTGGCTTTCTGTTGAGTTGAAGAGAATTTACTATTTTTGGTAGTGGCTATTTTTAGTAAGTCTAATTTTAGAATTATCATCATCTGCAGTTCAACTCAAGTCATCATGCTATTTGTGGTAATCCTTTAGTTTTAGTATTGGCATTGGTTTTGGTTATCTCCTTGGACTAAGTGTTATACTTAGTCAATTTCATGTTTTTAAGTTGTACCCCCATGCCTAGGAGTGATAACTTCATGTTTTTTTAAAGAGGGGACATTAAGGGGTCATGTTGAGCATTTAATGATTTATTAAATTCTTTATTATTGCAAAGTAAAATGGATGCCTAAAGGGAAGGGAAATAATGTTTTATTATTTCACAATAAAGTAAATGGTTGAAGGTGGTGTCCCTTAGGAAGTTGAAGTGATTCAACTTCTTGTAATTCAAAGTGTTTCATTTTCCCATTGGAACTTATATATTGTTGCATTGTGGAGAGTTGATTATGTTATGTTTTGGAAAGAAAAGTTATGTTGCTGGTTTGAAATCTAGAATCTGGCTAAGGGAAAGCATAACAATTCTATTCCACTCTTTGGGACTGAAACTATGGTTCCCTAGATGATGGATTGAGAGTGTGCTTCATTCAAAAGTACATATTAAGCTTCAGTGTTGGAGAAATTGATATTATTTCCATAATTTGTGTTTGCTGGTCCTTTCATGGCTGAAAGACATTTCTATTTACAACTTAGAGAGTGATTTTTATTTTGTTATGGGTGTTTTCTCTTTCCATTCCTAGACTAGAGGCGACCATTGTTGGAGATTTGCAGATTTAAATTTGAAGTTTATGATTCTATTTACGAAAATCGCCCTTGCAAGGAGTTTGTACATTTTACTTTGCATTGGGATTTGTGCCATAAATAAATAGTGGTTTTTGAGGTTGTTTCTTCATCTCAGTAGGGGCACCTATCTTCTAGTTGATCATTGCACTTGGAATCATGCAATTCAGACGTAATTCGATTGAGCTATGAGCATTTGATAATTTTTTGTAGTTGCTGATTTGACATTTCTAGAATTATAGTTTTCTGAAACAAAATTAAATCATTTTCTATTTCCATCTTTCTTCTTCTTTTCTTATTATGTTCTGACATGGAAACAATGTATAACTTGGTGCCTGAAAAATGGTGAAAAATATTGTAATTTATAGCTTTCCTATTTGTACAAACCGTTAACAATAGTACTGTTTCAGTTTTAACATTGTTGCATTCTTTATTTAACTTCACATTAAGCACCCCTGGATGGTATATCGCCAGTGAGGATAAATTTAATTGTAATCTCTTTTCATACCCATTTTCAAGTGGTGAATTCCCACTCTTCAGTGGATGCCTTCTGCAAAAAAAGAAGTATTTTAATTGTAATATTTTTCCCCCACTGTTTGGTGGTAGCGTGGAAAGTTCCTTTGGCTGGTTATCCGCCTTTGTTACATTTAATTTCAGCACTATTAATCCACCATATGTTAGCACCTTTCCTGTCAAAGGATCTTGAGTGCACATTCTTGGTGTCGAGTTTAATCTCTCTCTTTCAGTGTAATCATTGTAATATTTAATTCAGTAGATCCTAGGGATCCTCTGACCATATGCCCACCCCTCCTCCTTAAGTTGTTTTAGGGCGCATTCTTGGTTAGAGTTCTTTCATGCATGTTTTGAGTTATGGTAACCTTAACGTGTGCTTGGTTACATTGTAAATGTTCTTCTAAAAATTAAAAAAAATGAGAGAGTATATTTCACCACCATAGTTAAAAGATGTCAATTTCTTTTAGATTTCTAGACATGCCTGTTGCAGCAATTATTAGTCTTGTTAATAACTTTTGAGTATATGTTAATTGTCACAATGAAATAAAATTTATCTCCAAGACTATTGCAATTCCTACTTTTAATGATTAGTTTAGTTGATTTCATGAAGAGGAAATGAACTCACTTGTATAGACATTTTGCCATAGATCAATCAAAGGCCTTGTAATTTACGAGGATTAATTTCATTAATGAAGTTATTTTGAAAATATTTACTTATTATAAACCTTAATATATGGGTTCCTAAGTTGGTTTGATTATCCTAGAATTTTTATAAACATTCTCTAATAAAGTTTCCACATATTTATGCCTTGCAACACCATTTCTAGTTTAAGATAAAATTAGAGAACTCCTTTATTGGTGTTTGTCCTTTTGAGCCTTTATCTTAACATATTATTTTTAATGAAAGGACCCTATTGTACTTATAATTATTTTTTAGTTTGATTTTGTTGCCTATAGAGTCCTTCATTGATATTTGATCAAAAACTTATATTTTTTCCCTATAGATTTTATGTGATATCTTTATCTTGCCCCTTTCTGGATGATGTTGGGGCCTATATTAGTAACTGCAAAATTATCCAAGTTGAATGCTTCCTTTCTTAATAGGAAAATGTTTTGTCCACCATCTATAACCAATCTAAGAATTCATTCAATAGACCCCCTTATTAAAAATGTTCTTGTTGTGTTTTGTCTTTCAATATACTCATCAAATGCCTAAACATCTCAAACTATAGAAATTTCTAAGTGTTAGGGGTGATTATATCTATTTTTAGCTTTTATTAGGTTTGTTGGTTTCCTCTTGCTAATATTTTTTCCCTCCATTCCTTGAAACCTAGCATTTCCATTTCTTTTTGAGACCTTTGGCTACTTCTCATTACCTAGGTACTTTATCATGGCTTTACCCACCTTCCACTCCCTACTTTGTCTTTTCCTTTGGCCTTAGGATTTTAGGTCTCTATATAATAATGTACTTCTTACGAGCTATAAGACTAATCAATGAACCTCAATTATTCTCCATGTTTCTTCTTATTTTGCATTGAGTATTCACCATCCTTAATTCCTAATATAAAGATTTACTTTTCCTTTAAGTCACAAAATCTTGGGCTTTTAGTATTTTCCCTACTCATTTCCCTCAACCTGCTTCCCATCTCCCTTCCTCCTTGTGGAACCCATACTTGTAGGATTACTCAGACGATCGTATATAAAAGGTAAAATGTATGTGGCAAAACTAATCTCCAAACCTTGAAAGGCTTCCACCCTATTTCCCTCATTCTTTTTCCTTCTAGCATTTGGCACACCACATTAATGATCCTTAGCCCATTTCTCCTGATTCATATAGTTTTAGAATTTAATATTTTCCTTGACCAAAAATTATATCTAGCACTCTATATGCCTAATCCTTGATCCCTTTCCTTTATCCTTTTTTCCATATTATTTATATTTTCCCTCACCTTGATCCAACTTCTTCCATTAGTATTGAATATCCATTTCCTTGATCCTCACTCTTCCTTGCATATTTTACTTTCAAAATCCTAACATTATTTATACACCCTTCCCTAAAGTAAGTTAGCTTGTGGTAAACCTAATTAACCCTAGTTCCCAAAATTGCTCAATGCAACTTAGACTTCTTTAGATTTTACCAACCAATTAAAACCCACCACGAGATAATCCCTTTATGACCAAGCCAATACCATATGTGGATATGAATATTTTCTTGTGTCACCTGGTCACTTTCTTGGACTAATCACAACATGCCACATGTCTTATATGCACTGAACAATCCAAAGCAAGTGGGAAGGTGCATTTGATGTGATTAAATTTTACAACATCCTAATCCAAGCAATGATTTACTTGTGAATTCCTTTCTAAAAATTAAAAGAGTGACCGATCAAAAGGCCTATGTATCTAAGTAACATATATATTCCTAGCCAAGTAACCTCTACCCATATCCAAGCAACCTCTATTCCTTTTCACATCCCCACATTATAAATAGCTTTAGGGTTAGCCTTAGATAGATAGGAAATCTACCCTCAATTCTTAGAGATTATCTTGCAAGGACAACATTCACTAATGATCTATATATCTACTAATACAATTTCCCAAATTTCCTTACTCTTATGCAATGATCTATCCCTTGAAAAATGATTTTATACTAGGGCATGATGTCCGGGTGATAAATAAATTTCTAAAAATTCTAAACGGTAGTTGGATCTATTCCTATTAAATTAGAAAATAAAAAGAGCGGCCTAATAGAGACTAGTGATGAAAATCCATAAGTGTACTAGAAGGTACAAGTCCTCTAAAATTAACCTAGTAGAATACAAAATAAGATAGAGATCATTGTAGGTATTAAAAAGAATTTTTTGGTAATATTGTGTGTCTTGTAGTACCTCTTGATAAATTAAGGTATTAAAAATAAAGGAGTTAAGGATGGATAAATTAAACCAATTAAATATTGATAAAAAAAATTGATAATAAGAGAGTAAAAGAATGTATTCATGAGATCAAGATACATTTTCAAGAGAATTTAATTATCATGATAGAAAAGAAGAAGGAATAAGGAAGAAATTGAAACAATCCTAGGATTAAGACAAAAGATAATGGACAAGAGAAGCATCAAGAGAGTTTATCAAGAGGGATGCACTTTAAATAGAGTGGTTTATAACCTAAATTAGATCTATATAGAAAAATCTAACTAAAATGATAAGGAAATTGAAAGAATATAAGACAATAATGAGCTTAGAGAAGTTTAACCTTATTTGTGTGGATACTATAGATGTGGACCTTGCTATCAGGTAGAAGAGAAAATAAATAATCGATGAAATAAAGAAGTTGTTAATTGGTGTAGAAGGGGAGAGAGTATTTAGCAATAAAGTAAAAGAAGTCGCCAAAAAATAGATTTTTACAAGCAAACTTTGGAGATGATACAAAGAGAAATTCCTAAGTTGAGGAAGAAAATTAAAGATAAATCAATTACTAAATGATGTGTTATCAACCAGCGCATTCCCCAAGCTAAAGAGACACTATGAGGAGATGAACCTCATGGAATAAGAGTCACATCCCATGCTGTCAAAATGAAGAAGAATCTCTAGATATTCCATTAAGTAGTGAATCCTTAATTGGTTAGAAAAACAATATCAAGAAGCAATTGTGTATGAGATTTGCAACAAATATTAGGAAGTGAGTTCTTAGATGTTCAATTGCCAAGAGATAATAGTAGAGAAATAACTTTGGTCAAGTAGAAAAGGAGTGAAAATAGGTAAAGTATCCACGATAAAAAGAGATGAAGAGATCCAAGAGTAGATAATAGATTAGGAGAAAGGATAATCCAAATATGGATGCACATAAAATTAAGCTCCCTATTTTTGATAAATACGCCAAGGATGCTAGTGAACATCTCTTTACCTTGAAATTTCATTGGAGTGGGGTTGGCATTGATGATGAATAAACCCAATTATACAATTTTGTAGAGAACCTCAATGATGAGGCACTATATGGTGCATTAAAGAATGACCTAAGTATGATAAAATGTGGAAAGAATTGAGTGACTTATTTATGGAAACTTTCCATTCACCTAATGTATGAACTTGAAAAAATAAATAAAATATGGAAGATGATAAAAAATTAAGGAGGAATCAATAAAACATCAGGAATGATGATTTAAAAGTGTGGTTAGAAAGCTAGAAGAAAAATTGACATAAAATAAATGAATTGATTGTTTTATTTTAGGCTTAACCTCTCACATTATAGAATAAGTAGATGAGAAAATTTCCTCTTCATATAAGGATGCAATAGAATTGATCACTAAAATATACTCCTAATCAAATACATAGGATAATGATTTAATGAGAAAGTGAAATTGATAATTTCAAATTAGAACTTTAGAAAATGTAATGTTGGAGTAATAAATTATAATGAAAGGTGAGACAGTTGAGACTTCTCCCCCGCCTAGAGGAAGTAAATTTTGGTTTAAAAATTATAGTGAAAGAACATCTAAGGAATGAATGTTTGATAATCAAAGGCATGAAGAGGGCTTCCACACTAAGAGGGGAACTTGATGAATTCTATAGAACGATAGTACATATATACTATAAAGTATAAAGTGGGACAAAAATGACAAAAAAAGGTGTCAAATGTTAATTCATGATGAAGATGAATATGATCCAACTATTCATGAATTTGTCCTAGGGATTTTTTTTGGATTTGGGTAGGAAGAGAGCATAGGGTTTAGCTATAATAGCATTCAATGTTTGTTTGGCACATGGCTAGTGGGAAGTTCAATTGAGAAAAAGTATAAGACCACCTAACAATATACACTATATGGTATCATAGATTCAAGATATAGGTTGCTCCATGATTTATCATAATAACTATTGAAAAGAAGGTGGTAGCGGAAGCTACTACAATAATAATAATATAGGTACTAGAGAAAGAGGAAGGACCAAAAGGCAAAAATGTTATAACTATGGTAAATTTTAAGATGTATTATGTTAATGAGTGTAAAAAAAAGGGAGGAAAATCCACATGTGATTTTTGTGGTGATAAATTACATGATATTTATATTTTTCCCAAATATAATAGTTCTATAAGAATGTGTTGGCACCATGTCTAGAAAATGAATAATTTTCTAGTTCAAATGTAACCTATGATGCTAAAGTAGTAATGAATAAGTAAAGTACAACATAAAATGTTAGACAATGTAAGAAATCAAATGTAAGAAAAAATGTAGAATAGGAGAATCCTCAGTGACAAAAGAGAAATTGGAAAACTAATAGAAAGGAAAAAAGGAGAAACTCAAGGAAAAGGCCATGTAGAAACTTAAGAAAAAGAGAAAATAACTTCAGTAATTACTAGTTTTGGATTAATAGAAGGATATCTTAGGAGAATTTATGAAAATGAAGATGAAAAAAATAGGTAAAGGGGAATATGATTTGGTGATAAGGTAGGACCCAACGAGCTAATTAAGAAAAAAAAAGAGGAGAGGATAATAGTAAGGCATGTTTCATAGAAAAATAGGTCTATTATACTAAAAAGGTTTGGAAAATTTGGTAGAGTGAGAAAAGGTCGGGGTTCAAGGGTTGAATAGGATGAAATTGGATGAGGTTATTGGAAAGAAACTCATGAAAGATAGAATTGGTATTTTTTCTAGCTTTATCTAATTAGAGTTAGCTTGTGAATGAAGGGAGATTGTAAGTTTATATGACGACCAAGAGAAAGGAATATTCAATTAATTTAGTTAATTATTAAGGTTGGATTAAGGAAAAAATCATAAGTTATTGGTGTTATTCTTTGCATAATTATTGGTTTCTTGAGAAGATGACAAGGTTAAAGAAAAAGAGCATACAGGTCAAAGATGAGATGGCTTTAAACTGATCTGTCACCTATGTATAATCATAGAAGGTGGTGTAAAGTGTTATAAAAGCTGGATATTTATGCAAGAGATTTTGATTCCAAAGCTTTGGGGAAATATTTTTAATAACTTCCCTCTCGATATTAAATTTAAGAAGTTATAGGGGATCTATGAAATAACACATTAATAATAGAGGATAAAATTCATCACCTTCTCATTTGTGCCTTGATTAAAAATAAAAGTGGTAGAAAAAGCACCTAAAAGGATGAAAGTAGATTTTTTTTTGAATAATAAGAAGATACAATAGATGTCCTTGTTGTATAGATCACTTTTTTTACAATAGGAATGCCTACACAAGAAAACTATATATACACAATAATCCAACAAAAATAAATGAATTATTTTAAAAGTAATGCTAGATTAAACATGGAGTCCTCATAGGATGCTACAAATCATCAAGAAGTTTCTTAAAGAATTCATAAACATATTTTAGAAAAAAGAGAAGAGATAGTAAAAATGAAATAAATAATAAGGATATATGTCTTAAAAAAGATAGCTAATGATCTCTTATAAATAGTAGAGATAAAATAGCAGAAAATATACAATTATTTAAATAGAGAGTAAATACTCTATTGTCAAAAGATATAGAAATCAGTAAGAATTTCAGTAGTGAAAAATAGAGGCTTCAAAGAAGGCCTAGAACACCTTATTAACAAAAATAGATTTAACAAATAATAATAATTTAGATCAAGTATAATATCTATTTTATGATATGGGATATATAGTTTGGATGAATTGGTGAAAGATTTACATGATGAAATTGCACAATGAGAATAGGAAATAAATTAATGTCAAATAGAGTTAGAAAAATATTACTCATATAAAAAAAATGAGAATAGAATAAAGATGGATAGACAAAGAAACACAAATATTTCTAAAGATGGAACTATTTAACAAAATGAATAAAGGAGACTACCAACACATCAATGATACATCACATGGTAGGGGGTTGGGTAAAATATAGGAAGTAAAGACTTAAAAAATAAAATAAAAAGAGTGGACAAATTTATTACTCTTATATAATATAAAATTTTGGAACTTATGAGAAAATTCAAAGAGCTTATTGTCCGGCAAAAGTAATTAGAACCTCCCAACTACAACACTTTTTACATCTACACCATGATATCAATAGGTAAATTTAATATAAATCTTCCTATCCAATAGTTTTAAATATGATATATTATACATAACAATGTTAGAGAACAATTACTAAATTAATGAATCCCTAGAGAAAACAATAGTAAATATTGAAGAATATCTACTACAAATATCTATAGAATGCTTTCTACCTAAAGAAAAATAGTTGAAATAGGTTATTACAAGCATTATTGTATAATTTTAGACTTGGAAGCTACACAAAGACAATTTGAATTAAGAATTCTAAGAAGAACAAGAAAACAGGTAGTTAGAGGAAGTTAGACTAAAATATGCCACCACTATCCTAAATCTGAATAATAATATAAAAATATGATATATATATATATATTATATATATGCTCATATCAATACAATCTTTGAATTTTTACATAAAAAAGTAGAATTTTAAATAATAAAAGATTAGTCTCATACAATAAATTACATACGAATTACTATAATAATAGAAATTGAAAATATCCATAATCAATTGCACGAAGTATATGAGAAATAAGCAATTTCTATCAAATGATTGACAAAAATAAGGATTATAGTCAGCTTTCAAGTGACACTTAATCATTTTTCTAAATAGATAGATGCTAAATAATAGATTCTACCACCGTGATTGCAGCTACAACATTTGACAAAAAAATGCTTTCCTTTATGTTGTGATGGATGTCCATACCCCGTTCCAAAGCTCCCATTTTGGCATAGGCATGGAGGATGTTGGAAAATATTGCGGAGTTTTTATCTAAACCTGTTGATTAAATTTGATTGAAATTTTGTAAATCCTTTTCAAAAAACACATTTTATCCATATCCTGCAAGCATAGCATTTCGTGAGACCATATTTCTTTGTGGTATTTTTTCAAACAGTTGACGTGCCTTGTCCATGTTTCCACAGTTTGCATACATGTCTACGAGAGCATATTGAATAATCCCTAGTCCGTTATTCTTTAATGGACGTCCATACTTTGTTACAAAGCTGTCATTTTTGCATAGACCAATCGTGTGGGAAACCTAGTTTTGAATGTGCTGAAACGGTGAGACTGGGTGGGAACAATTTGAATGCTAACGGTGAATGGGGGAAATGAAAATGGAAACGAAAATCAGCAAGTGGGACAAGTAATTGGGCCCCACACCAACCACCTAAGCATGGTCAACGCTTAGAGTGTGTTGGTTAAGCCCCCCCTCTTACCCATGTGCTCTCTCCAGAATCAAGAACACAAAACAATAGATGGTGATCCCACACCTCCACTTGGGCATCTCGTGGTATTTGCACAAAGGTCATATCCACATACTTATTTGTTTGCAGGAGGCCCCAAACTTGATTTTCCTCATTTGCAACAATGAAATCATCTTTCACATCAATATCATCAACCAACATCTTGTCCAAACCAACTGGCCCCTAATACAATTGCATGAGAACAATAAGCTTGAGACTCATCTCGTGAGGCCATCTCTTTTTTTCATGGGTGGCCTCCGCCATGACAACATCTTTAATGAACTCCTCATCTTGGAAATTGACCAGAATCTCTACTTGCACATCTTTTTCCTCATAAATGTTCAGACCCAGCTTCAACATCCTATGAATTCTAGAAGCAAAGGTATTTGGATCATCAAGGCAGAAGCCAAAAGTGAGAAAAACCATTTCATAGATGAGCAATACCAGGCTTTACAGAATTTCCACTCTTATCTGTTTCTGCCCTCTTTCGCAACTCCTCCATGATGGATGTCCTATATTGTGCATCACCTATGCATTCAAGAAGTGCTCTAAGATCAATTTTAAGATCTACTAAAAACTCTTCTAGTTCAGATTCAACTCCAAAACCAACATCCTTCTCCTCTTCAGCCAAATCCTCCTTATTTTCCTAGCCATCCCACTAATGTACACAACGTTTCATTTTAGCTTTCACTTGCACAACATTACTTTCTAAATTGCCAATAAATTCTGCAATGACTAAATCGACTTCATCATTTGAAACTCCCACTTCAGTATGTCTCTTCACTATATGAAAGCACCCAACTCCGGGATCTAATACCCAATAATTTTCCATCTTTGCTCAAAACTTCTACATGGCTCTGATACCAATTAAAAAATTTTAAAAAGAAGAGAAAACATAAAATAAAAGAAAGAAATAGATAAGATAAAGAGCACGACTTATAATGGTTCACCAAGATTGGCTATGTCCACTCTCAAAGCAAGGAAAACTTATATTAACAGTTATCAGATAGCAAGTACATGATCTACACACATATATTTATACACATCTCTTCAATACAAAGAGATGGGAGAATACGAACGGTCATGTGACCGTTGGGCTTCACATCCTAACACATTACACCTTGGAATATGTCTATGTGCTTATTCCAAAATTTCCCAGTTCAGTGTGCCATGAGATGAAATCTCCATGACTTGTTATTGAATTAAATTCAATACTACAAACTAAAGAGAATGGAGGCATGGATAATAAGGTTTTTATAGACCTTATTTATAAATTCATGCATATCTACCTTTCTATAATGACATATAAATGGGAATACAAGAGTTAAAACTAAAGTTCAACTACCCACAACTTCATTGTTTTCCAAATGATGCCAAAGCTACACATGAGGTGCAAGTTCACATTGGATTTTCAAAACTATTAATAGTTTTTCTTCAAAGTAGTAATAATTAATTAAAATTAATTATGCAAACTCACAACCTATTTTCTTAACTTAAGATTTTGGGTTGTGAGTTTGAATTATGTGAATTCACAACCTATTTTTCTAATTTAGGATTTTAGGTTGTGAGTTTGAGTTATGCGAACTCACAACCTATTTTTCTAACTTAAGGTTTCAAGTTGTGAGTTTGGACAACTTAAATTTGTAACTTTATTTTTAATTTTCCACTTTATGCTTTTAATTATTTATTTAATTAAAATAAGTAATCAATAAAAATGAACATTGAGAAACCAAGTTGTGTCATTGCATTTGCACAAATTCTTTGTGGCTAAGTATCAAAAAAATGTTGTTTCATGATTTGACAATATTGAATCAAAGAAAAACCAAAAAAACCATCAATGCAACTACTGAAAGCTAGTTTACTTCACTAGCCTGCCAATAAATAAATTTTCATAACTTTTGATTGGCTTCACACTTTCACCTATTTTTTTCCAGATCAATACAACAAAACCTAGTGGGTTAAATTTACCTAGCTCCTCTGAAATGCAAATTTAATTATTTTCATAATCCTCCATGTAGAAAAATGAAGTATTAAAATATCTTAACTTGTCAGGTTTCAAGACTTGAAAACTAGCCAAATTAGCCAAAATACTCCCACGAACATCCCCATTGAAGGAATTTGTACTAGATTTCATCAAATTTTAAATTTAATTATTTTCATGAATTTTTCCACTTTTTAGCATTGCACCCAATTTCAGACTCAAACCAATAAGTTACTGTGTTGAACTAAGTGAAACCAATTTCCACTTTTAGCATTGCACCCAATTTCAAACTCAAACCAATAAGGAATGTGATTTACATGCTCAAACACTTGAGAAGTACCTGACACATCATTTTGAAAGGTTTAAAATTTAGTGATTTGATAATAAAAACTAGGACAACAAGATTAGAGGTTCTCCCCAAAGTGATACACTTGGCTTGATTAGACCTTTCAAGATGAGATCATGTAGATGAGATTTTAACTATAATAATTATATTGTAGTCATTTGATATGGAGCTAAGGTTCCAATCATGGAATTATTTCTATGGAGAAATCAAATTCCCTTCTCAGATGTAAGAACAACAATTTTTTTAGAAAGAATCCTAGAACTCACAAAAAAAATGATACTTTTGAAAATTAGGTTCTTGATTACCTAATTCATAACCTTTAATTTTTTCTTTATTAAGTTGCATGGAAGGAATTGGTCTTATTTGAAGATCACTTTTCACTTCTTGAAATTAGGTCTAGTTTCCTAGGTCATCTAAACATTCAACCAAATTTGAGAAGCAATCTACCTTTTTCCTATGTTTCCATAACCAATTCATTCCAAGGATTACTTAAGGCATAAGATCTTGAAGGTGCTACATACAAATTGGCATTATTATAAAAGGTAGGTAACTAAAACTCAACCTCAAATAGACATTTCCCTACCTTTTTTTTGGCTTGGTTTGCATACATAAATTCCCAAGAGTTGGCCATGTAATCGAATTTCCTAGGAATACTATTGCAAAATTTTGAAGAAACAAAACATTTTCAGCTCTTATATATATATATGGAAACATGATGTACAAAGAGTATAATTTAAGTTTAAATAAGAGAGATTTGGAAATCAACTTGGCGATTACCTACTATAGCATGGATTCTCTATTGGAAGTCAATTTGTTGAGAAGGAAAAGGAGAATTCTTGAAATTATTTAGTTGATGTTGCTTAGGATAATTGTTGGCATAATGGTCATCACCACAAGTAAAAAATCCTCCTAGTAGCCCTCTTTTGATTGAAAATTGGTCCTTTGTCCCATCATTCTTCTCTTTTTCTAAAGTTGGATCCATTTTTATTCCTAGAGTTTATGTAATGAAACATCTATTTGGATTATCAGTTTCTACATTTATTTTTGAAGAATTTTGAAGCCTTGTTAGATGTGAATCTCTTCTCAAACTTGTCTCTAGATATTGTGATGGATTTGAGTTTATTCTCTTGCTTAATAGATTTCTCTAAATAGTTGGTCCATTATTGAAGGTCCATAGACATCCACCTCTCAACCTATTGGTGGATATAACTCCAGTATGAATTTATTTATATGAAACCACTCATCCTTCTAATATTGAGGAACAAATTTTAACAACTGTGTGAACTTCTTGAGATATTTTTTCATGAAAAAATCTCCTTGCCTAAGATTTTGAAAATTTGTCAACTTCATATCAAAGTAAAATTGGGGTAACCACCTTTATCTAAACAATATTACAAGTTGGTCTCACATAATATCAGTGATCCAAGTTCATCTTAGTATTTTTGTTCACCCACTAGTTTGAAGCTTCTCTAAACAATTGATATGCTCCCCAAATTTCCTTATTAACCTCTGAATAGTTTTAGATCTTGAAGTACTTTTCTATCTCACCTAACAACGATTCATCTCTCTCACCCAAAATCATTCAATCAAATTTTGGTGGATTAATTTTCTCACTTATCTTGCTATCTTAGTGGAAAAATGAGACCTAACATCTTCTCTTCATTTTTATTTCTCATTGATTACTTGTCATGGCATATTTGTATTAGCATCCAAGTTTATATTAGCACTATAATTATTCCCATCTCCTTCACATTCCTCTCTCTAGGGTTCATGAACTTCACACTCAAGATCTAGAATCATTTCCTTAGTGGTGTTTCAAGTTGTGAGAATATGATTCAGATTAGTTTTAGAATTTCTTGTAGCAGATCATAATCATTCACACTTTCCCCAAGGTTGGTTCTTGTTTGTACCCTTGTATTCATATGCAATGGGATAGTGTTACATTAGCCCTTGAGATGCTAAAGGAGCTTATCATCTTAAGAAAATTGTTTTTAAGATTACTATATATTGTTATAATTTATTCTCCCATAATTTAATACCAACAATAAATAGAAAAACAACACAAATGTTTTTTATTTTATTTTATGCTTGAAAATTTAGAAATTTAGAAATATTTATTTATAATAGAATTTGTCTTTATATTTAGAGATCTTTGAGTTACAATCATTTTTCACTACTAAGAAATAATCAAATTTAAGGGGATCTCATCTAGTTCTTCTTCCCCATCAGAGTCTACTAATACAAAGTTTGAGGAGGGATGTATATGTAGGTACTTTGTTATCACCTCTTTAATCGAATATAGCACATTGTGCCCAGACTCAAAAGGTATGTCATGAATTGACACAAGTTTCTTGATCTTATATTTGATTTCAATTTTGGGAACTCCTTGCTTGCCCTTGATTAATTTAATCTAGTCTATAGGTGTTGCTAAATTTTCACTATCAAATAACCATAACATTTCAAAAAAGAATGGTTGATTAGTTAAATATTGAATTTAAAAAGTTTGCAGTGATCTCATAGGTCCTAGAGCTAAACCCAAAACTTTGATACCAATAGTAATGAACTACCATTCATTAAAAAAAAAACTATCAAATTAACTTAATTTTTTTTTAGAATATGAACAAAGATAAATAAAAATCACTAATTAAATACACATCATTAAGTAACCATAATTATAAATCAATAAGAAACAAACTCATTTCATATTTCATATCAAGCATAATTCATTGTCATGTACATAGATTAATTTCCCAATCAAAGATAGATTTATTTGTCAATCAAGCCTACACCTTTCATCACATAAATTGTACATTATTTTCATTATAAATATGAATACAAAGGGTTTTCTTCATGATAAAGTATTCAACGATCTTTAGTTATAGGAGGGAGAGCATCATCAAAGTGATTTATCTCCAACCAAAAACTGTTGGTCCCCCACACACCTTCCAACTAGAAGTGGTCCTACCCTTCACAAGGGTAGTAGATAAAAGAGTAAGTAACCATATCATGCCATTCAAGAGCTAGTGTTGAATCTATCTCACAATCTATCATATAACCCTAGATACCCTCTAATTGAGTATGACAAATCCAACTAAAATTCAACCCATCAAACACAATGAATTGGAAATACTAGCACCATTTGCATTAATTTGGCCAAAGTTTTGAAATATTAAATTACATTACTATTAGGATATGTGCATCATTGTTCACACACCTTTTTATAAAACTTCTCATCAAAAAACCTTAATGTTTTTATAAGGGTGCATTATTACAACAAAAAAATATGTTAGACAGGAAACAATTCCACTAAAATAGGGAATATTCCAAAATATATTGTAGTATGTCCATATATTGGGATAGGTAAATTCTCATGTATCTTCTTGGTTCACAAGAATTTTTAATTCTAGTTAGCAATAATTGGTAATATAAAACACTCTTTCCTTCGTATAAGTCTATATAGGTATGTACATATATACATAGATACATACATACATTTGTATCTATTATTACACACTTTTACACAAGTATCCATTGAACCCCCTTTAACCCAAAAATATTGAATACCATTCAAACCTTAAAACTTAGGGTATACCCTTAAATACACACAACTTTAGTAATGTGTTAAACTTTAACAAAACCATTTTTTTGACAAAAATCTTACAATTTTCTTATGTTTTATTTTTATTTTGTAGAATATTTTTTAATAGTATTAAACTTGTTTAGCTATCTAAATCAATATTCCTTTTATTTTGAGGTAATAATCAATGTTTACAATTTTTTTTACATATGTAACCATATATGTGTGTATATGTGTAGGTATACACATATACACCTACACATGCTCAACATATTTATGTCTAGTTTAGACAATGATGCTAAATATCATACATGCACTTATTCAAATAATTCATTATAGTACTAATTCCATTTGTTTGAAAAAGAAGGGTATTATAAGAATAGTATTTAATAGAATACATACTATTCAACAACATTATAACAAGAAATGGTAATATAGGATAGATATGCCAAAGTATGTGTACTTAGTTGTATTATAACAAATTAAACACGAAATATGGATGATAGAGTATTTGCATTCAGAAACACTATAATGCTAATATAAAATAAATATGATAGTGATTTTATACTCGGTAGTATTATACCATAGTAAATATATTCACTATTTCACTATATGGCGTCTAGGCCAATAGAGAGTAGCACATTTTTAATTTACCATAATAGATGTTTATGCTATATGAAATTAACCATAAATATATTTCGCCACAATGACTAGATGAAATATTTTTAACAATAGGGAAATAACACTTCACCATAGAGACGATGAATTATTTTTTAACAAGGTAAGAAGCAATTGATTGGATTGATTAGGCTCTAAAAAACAACATAGTATAATGTTTGTTGGAAATAGAGACATTCTTAAGAAAACATCAATTTGTTCTTACATTTCTATGGAGAATAAGTGAATCCATATCATTAGTATCTTCAATAGAAAATAATCTTTTGTGACAACTTGTTGGTCTTATAAATGGTTTCAAATTTCCATGATTTCCTTTATGGTTTGATGTTCCTCTAAACAATTATGTTACATTTTGGAATACTTTATTTATCGTTTAGTAGTTGAATGATTTGGGTTCTATCTTTTTTAATATATTCTCATTATATAATTGTATGAGTATATGGACATGTCTAAATACACATATACACATATAAAATATATCTACATATGTAGACATACTATTGGATTTGTAAAGGGAGAAACCCATAGAAAATAATAAACATGCATCATATAATGGAACTATAAGAAACATAGAATAAAAACTATAGAAATATGATAAGAGAGATTATAGAGAGCCTAGGTAAAGTCTCAAACACAATAGTATACCACAAAAAAATTGCATTTCTATAATAGAAACTATCCTTTTTCCTTCATGTTTCATTTTCTATATTACAAAGAAATATTAAACAACAATATGTAAGAAATAATTTTGAATAGAAAAATAAGAAAGTTTTTACACATTTTACTTGTGTATCTGATTCCTCACTAGCTCCTTTTTCCTTTTACACACTTTTCTTCCTAAAATTCCTAGTTGCCCCTTTCAAAATTCTCCCTTTTTTCTTTCAAATTTATCTTAATAAAATGCTTACTCACTCTTCCCTCTTTTTCCTTCTTCTAGGCCAACATGGAGCATGCCATTTACCACCTCTCCTACTAAACTAAAATGCAACTAGAACTCCTCTTCATTTTTAGTTGATTATGCCTCTTTCTAGGTGTTGAGATGGAGTGATAATAATTCCAAAGGAGTGTTGTATTTTTTTTCAGGTGATTCTAGTTTATTTTTTATATTTAAACATTTTAAATTTAATTATTATCCTTTTCTATTTTAATAAAAACTCTTTCTTAATTAAAATTAAAATACTAATTATTTTCCCAATGAAAATAATAATCTAATTAAAAATGAACCCCCTCAACCTTTCACTAACTCAAATAACAACCAAAAGATAGGGTAATTAAGAAATAATACAATCACACATGAATCCAAAATCAAGGTGCAAACAATTCTTAACCTTTAGAAACTAATGTTGACTAAGATACTTATGGATAAAATCAATGAAAATAAACTCATTACATTGGATCGACACTTTTAATAACAACTATACCTTACATGTGTATGCATGTGGATAACTAATTCTCAATGGCATGGTATGGTTAATAGCAATATGGATCTATCACCCTCTTTCTGATGATTCCCTCCTCCTCTTTTGGGAGGGGAAAATTGTTCCTTGCATCCATCTCATCATCACAAGCTAGTTAATCCATCAATCATAATCACGTCATAATTTTATTAATAATAAATGATCAACATTAACGATGAAAAAACTCATTTCCAATTCTCATGTTATTAAAACTAACATCTATAGCTAACCCTACAATTGAAAATAGGTTTATATTCAATTGATCAAATTAACACAACTATATTTTGTTCTATATATTCATATTTTAAATCTATATAACTCAAACATAAAAATAAATACTAAAAAATCCACATAATTTAAATTGTTTTAAAAATGAAATGTGACACGTAGGGAACAAATATTACTAGATAATACCGAGGATAGGTACAATTCTCTTGATGATGTAAACCTATTTGACACCAACATTAATCATATGATAAGCTTTTGTGATGAACTTGAAATTGAGGAGGCTACCCATACTCCATCAAATGTTGATACGAAATTGAATGATAATCTTTGGACGATGTTCTTTGATGGTGTTGTTCAAGAGAGGGAATTGGTGTGGATATTACCCTATTTTCTTCATATAAAGATATGAGTTTTCATCTAGGCTAACCTTTCAATGTACAAATAAGTGGAATATGAGGCCCTATAGTCGGGGTTAAGTATTACTCATAAGAATGGAATTAAATGCTTGATAATGTGTGGAGATCTATATTTAATAGTGCAACATGTAAGAGGCATATATATAGCTAAGGAAAAGAAGTTCATTTCATATAAAAATGTTATTTGGGAAAAATGAAGCTATTCAATGTTATTGGCATTGAATGATTGGGAAAAAGTGAAAATTTCAAGGTTGATGCTATTATAATTGTAACATTGAGGTATGATTGGGATTCAAATCATCCTTTATACTAGCGAAGTGTTGAAGTCTTAGTGAGACCCACCATACTAGATAATATATGTAGATGGAAAGTATTCAATGACAACCAAAATATCTACAAGTTCTTGAATGACATGGATGAATTTAACAATAAAATGATTAATTGGTAGCCAATGGTTGAAATTGAGGATGGGAAAGAGACCTTGTTTGGGAAAAAGGTAGTGAAATTGAAATTGAACACTATTTTAAACTTGGGCTAGTTGCCTTTAAAAAGATGTTC
The DNA here is from genome assembly GCA_007115665.2 of Sequoiadendron giganteum. Lineage (NCBI taxonomy): Eukaryota > Viridiplantae > Streptophyta > Pinopsida > Cupressales > Cupressaceae > Sequoiadendron > Sequoiadendron giganteum. Next base: position 409,468,928 of record CM021108.1, on the reverse strand, counting down.
AATAGAAGAGATGACTATAGAAACAAAAGAAAATATATTCACGAAGATGATGTTGAAGGAGTGAATTTAGGGATGAATGAAAATATCAAGATTATTTACATATGTAATAAGCTAAAGCGACATGAGAATAAAATGTTGATTTCCTTATTAGACAAGTTAAAAAATGATTTACATGGTTATATGAAGATCTTTAGACATATAAAGCATATTTTCTTTGACATACTATCCCACTTCAACCTGATGTTAAAATGTTCAAGCAAAAACAAAGGCCTATTAACCCTACCTTGTATCCTTGAAGTCAAAAGGATTTATGAGGCTAAAAGAAGTGGGAGTCATCAAATATATTAGATATTCTAAATGTATGTCTAATATTGTCCCAGTATGAAAGAAAAATAGAAAAATAAGGTTGTGTGTTGATTTTTAGAACCTCAATATGGAATCTCTTAAGGATAACTACCCCCTTCCAAGCATGGACCATTTTTTATAGTAAGTAGTAGGATTATAATTAATATTCATGATGGATGACTTATCGAGGTACAAATAGGTCGTTGTTAAAGAATCAAAGTAACATTAAATGGTATTCACTACTTTGTGGGATACATATATGTATGCGAGGATTGCATTTGGATTGAAGAATGCAAGGGAAAATTTTCGAAGAGCAATGGATATGAATTTATTTGGTCTCATTGGTTAGATTGTGGTTGAATACCATGATGAGTCTACTATATTTTCAAAGGAAATAGTTGAGGATTTCAAACACCTTGAATTGATTTATAAAACATGCTTAGAGTACAAAATTTACTTAATCACACAAAGTATCAATTATTTGTTAAGGAATTAAATATTCTAGAATATATTATGTCAAAAAGGGTTGAGAATAGACCCCAAAAGAGTTAAGGCCATTAGCCTTATCCCTCAACCCAAATTTTTCAAAAGAATATGGTCCTTTTCGAGCATATCAACTTTGTTAAGAGGTTTGTTACTAAATTTTCTAAGAATACCACAATTATAATAAAGATGCTTAAGAAATGAAAAAAATTGAGTGGAGTGTAGAACTAGATAAATCCTTCAAGGATATCAAAAAGGCAATCTTAGAGGCCTATATTCTAGTAAATTTGAATTACTCTAGGCCTCTTAAGATATTTTATTTTGCATATTTTTATACTATAATTATTGTATTGATACAAAATAATGAAGATAGATATGAGCAATCTGTTTCTTTCTTTAATAAATTATTACAATAAACCAAGCTAAAATAATTTTCAATAGAAGAAAATACTTATGTATTAGTCAAGGTTGTGAAGAACTTCAAATTGTATCTTGTGGGTGCTAAAACTATTAGCATATGTGCCACACCTAGTTATGAAGGACACAATCATGCAACAAGAAGATTTTATTAAAAGATGTTGGATAAACAAGATCTAAGAATATGACATAGAGATACATATCACAAAGCTTTTCAAGGGTCAAGGCATGGCCAAGTTTATGGGTAATTCCAAGTTGGAGGTATTAGAGGTAAACAAACTAGACACAAATGATGTTGTTTTTGTATGTAAGTTAAGAGATGATATGTGGTATAGGGATATGATGTTTTATCTTGTGAACATGAATTATCTACCTTCTATTGATGATAATTAGTGGATAACCTTCAAGCTATGATCACATAACTATGTGTTGGTCCCAGGCAAGTTGATGTGGAGGAACCATAATGGGGTCTTACTTAGGTGTCTGAATAACAACCAAGCTAATAAATTAATAAGAGAGTGCTACCATGGCATATATGGTGGAAATTTCAAGGCCAAAACCACAAAACAAAATCATTAGGGCTAGTTTTTGGTGGGATGAGTTGTTCAAAACATTGATGATCTAGAAATATGAAGCTTGCCAAATTTTTTCATGAAAGCTAAAATTTGTTACTGCACTTCCCTTGTTTCATTTTACAATTGAGGCACCTTTTCAATAGTGGGGGATTAATTTTATTGTAGAGATACAAGAAAGGTTTAACAATGGATACAAGTGGATCCTTGTTTCCATGAACTACATCACCAAGTGGGTTGAGGTGTTTCCAACCCATAACACAACATATAACGTGGTACTAGAATTTTTTATCAACAAAACAATAACCAAGTTTAGAGTTCCTCTTACAATCCTAGAGTGTACTTCCATGTGCTTCAGATCTCAATATATGTAATAAATATGTTCTAAGTTTAGAATAAACTTAGTGTATTCATTCCCTTACCACCCAAAAAGTAATGGCTAGGTCGAGTCAAGCAATAAGAGCTTGATGAAAATCATAAAGAGGACATTAGATCAAAATAAGAAGATGTGAGATGAAAAGATCAAGTAAATTATTTGGTTTTACAAGGTTACTTTAGAGCATGTTATTTGATGAAGTCCATTTTAGTTGTTCTATGGAGTAGAGGCTAGGATTTCTATCAAATTAGAGTTGCTAGTGTATCTATTTGAAAACAAAAGGTGGAAAACAATAATTGAAGCTTAAAATTACTGTAAATCAGATCTAATAGTGTTAAGCATATGGCCTTTAAATCAACAATAACAATGAAATACGAGAATAAAAAAGTTGAACATGAAACATAGTGTTTAGCATGGAGAAATGATTTTGGGAAAAAAACTTCACCAAAGCAGAGATGAATAGCTTGTATTAACAAAAAATATGTTTACAATATATCCTCTCTAACTCCTCTTCAACCTTGAATCTAGCAACATAACACTTGCAAAGAAAAATTGATGAAGAATCACACACAAACTCCACATCCAAGCACCTATTATAAAGAATAACACAATATATGAAGAATGAAATCTAAATTGGTCTAAACCTCACACCATCACCTTGGAATCATCACATGAATATCATTATAACCTCTTGCAGATGCTCTAACAACTATCATAAGGTGACTCTTTCATGCATGGGTGCCTAGGGACCAAGATAGCAAATATTCTATCATAGTTGTTGTCACATCCATCATAGAATCTTATGAAAAGTGCCATAACTTTCATAGATACTCTTAAAACTTATGACATAATAATGCAATATTCCCAAGGTGGATGCCTAGAATCTCTTATTTGACCATTACTATGACAACTATCCAGTAAAAGTAACATAGTCTCTCCTTGCTGGTGAAATGATAATTACCTGGGTCAATAAAAACTTAATAACAATGGTCAGTAAAACCTTCCATCCCTTATGAGTGAATTACAAAAAAATTATTAGGATTAATTAAATTACATGATATTTACAAGGTTGATGGCACCTTTATACCAACATTATCCCACTTGGCATCATGCAATGTAAATACACTCATAGGAAAATATAAACATAAACCAACTAAGCACAAGTAACAAAGCCCATGGCCTTCTTGCACGAAGTAAATTTCTCTATGCTAATAGGTTTGGTAAGAACATCTACAACATTCTCCTATGTGTCGATCTTCTTCAGCTCAATCTGACCATTAGAAATCAATTCATGAACAAAATGATACTGAATATCCACATGTTTAGTTTGTGCATGATACATTGGATTCTTAGCTAAATGAATCACACTTTGACTATCACAATTAATCTAAATAATTTTGCAATCAAAACCAATACCTATACACACAACCTTTGTAACCAAATTGCCTCCTTAGAGACATGAGTAGCAGTTATATACTCTGATTCTATGGTGGATAAAACAACTATAGCCTGCCTTTTACTCATCCAACACATTCCTCCTCTAAATAGAGTAAACACATACCCACTGGTGGACCTTCGACTATCCAAGTCACCTACCCAATCTGCATCAACAAATCCTTGTATGCACAATGACTTGACCATATTATTAGTACCCTGATAAAGCAAACAATAATCAAAAGTATCTTGTAAATATCTAAATACCCTCTTAACAAAATTCCAATGCTCTTTACCTGGGTTAGACATAAAATTGCTTAGAACTCCACTACTTGGGTTATATCTGGTCTACTGAAAACCATTGCATACATCAAACTACCAATGACACTAGCATAAGGAATCTTAAACATATCCTCAAAATCATCATCAGTATTAAGACACATATCTAAGCTCAACTTAGTACCAACCGAGAATGGAATAGAAATTGGCTTATAGTTATGCATATTAAACCTCTACAAAATAGTATCAACATACTCTAACTTAACCAAAGTTTTATGTGATTCCAATCCTTACTGATTTCTATCCCAAGAATGTATTTTGCAACCCCCAAGTCCTTCATATCAAATGTGCCAGAAATTTGTTTCTTGATCTCAACAATCATCACCTTGTTGTTACCAATAAATAACATATCATCAACATCCAAGATAATAATTGGGATCTCATCATCAATAACCTTAATGTACACACAATGATCTTTTTTGCTCCTAAGAAAACCCAAATTTAATGCAAAAGAATCAAACTTCTAATACCAAATCTTGGGTGACTGTTTCAAACCATACAAAGATCTCTTCAACCTGAAAACCAATTTTTATTTTTCTTTAACAACAAAGCCGTCAGGCTATCACATATAAATCTCCTCCTCAAGATCCCCATGCAAGAAAGTAGTTTTCACATCCATTTTCTCTATCTCGAAATCACAAGTAGCAATAATAGATAGTACGAATCTAATAGAAGTTAATTTAGAAACATGAGAGAAAATTTCACCAAAATCAACTCCCTCTCTTTGGGAGTAGCCCTTAACAACTAATCTGGCCTTGTTCTACTCTAATTAACCATGTGCTCCAAATTTATTTTTTAAAATACCCATTTACATCCGATGGGATTTCTTCCTTTGGGAAAACTAACAAGATCCTAGGTGTTACAATTATCCAAAGCCATTATCTCCTCCTGCATGGCCTACAACCAAGAATCACTTTCCTCCAAAGAGAGAGTCTCCCTGAAAGATCTAGGTTAATTGTCAGTACTCAATAAAGAAAATATACAACATAAATCTGGTGGGCTATACTTGTCAATTGGATCCCATTTTCTTGTGGATCTTTTGAGGATAGGAGTATGAGGCTCTTACTATCCTTGAACTTTCTCAACCTCTTCCTACTTTTATTCCTCATGTTCTTCGATTTGATCAGTAAATTCATCTGAAACCTCATCTTCTTCCTCCTCATCCTCAAGTCCAACTCTCTGTTCTTTCTGAGGTGCATCTTCTTGCTTAATTTTAAAATGCATCGTCTTTTCCTTATCTTTTTCCTTTGGTTGTTTAGGATCATAAATAACACTAAGTTCCCTAAAAATCACATCTATAGAAAAGATATTTTTCTTGGTTAGAGGATTCCATAACTTATAACCTTTTACATTATCACCATATCCAATGAAAATGCACTTTTTAGCTTTTGGATCCAACTTAGTTCATTTTTATTTAGGCACGGGAACATAAGCCTCATAGTCAAATGCCCTTAAATGTGAAACATAAGGTTTCTTATGTATCCACATTTCATAAGGTATTATTTTAAGAGCCTTACAAGGAGATATATTCAACAAGTAACAAGCAATACTTACAAATTTTTCCCAAAAGCACCTGTCAAGTCATGAACTACTTAGCATACTTCTGGATCTTTCCATAATTTTCTTATTCATCCTTTCTATCACTCCATTCTATTTAGGAGTGTACGGAGTAATTTTTTGTCTAACAATTCTTACAAAATTCATCAAATTCTTTAGAATAATATTCCTCTCCATTATTAGGCCTTAATATTACAATCTGTTTGGTTTTCAATCGAGGCTTTAAATTCTTTAAACTTAGTGAAAAATTTATATTTATGCCTCATAAAATATAAATAGGTATATCTTGTAGCATCATCAATGAAGGAGACAAAACATCTATATTTTCCGATTGATTCCACATCCACAAGACCAAATACATATGAATGAATAAGTTCCAATTTATTCTTAGATTAAGTACTGCTTGAAGGAAAATACTTTTTGTTTTGTTTACCAAACACACAATGTTCACAGAAATCAAAACTCTCATTAGAATAGGAAAAACCATATAATGACCTTTTATTCAAAATGGTTTTTAAACTAGTCTCACTAATGTGGCCCAATCTACAGTGCCACAACATACAAGTATTTTCAAAATTTTCAGTTACATTGGTAGAGTTAACAACAGTAGTGGCTTCAAGCCTAAATAGAGTCCCCTTCTGTTACACCCCATTGTTTATTTACCTAGTTACTATTACTAAGAAGGTTAAAAATACTTTGATATATGAGTGTTTGTAATTTTGATTGAAATACATTTGTTTGTACTTTGTTTACTTGTATCAATGGAAAATGATTAATGAATGTTAATTTGATTTGATGTTTAGAATGGAATGAATATGTAGAATGAATGATGAATGAATTTCATATTCTGACTATGAAATTTTTAATGCAAAGGATTGTTTCAATGAACAAATAACTACTATTGCAATGTGTTAAGTTGAATGAAAATACATGATCAAGCCTCCGGAAGGGAGGGGAAGTATCACTCAAAATAAGTGATTGGTCGGGTAACCCTTAATGAATCCTAACCAAGCTTTCTCACAAACTCACATATAGAATGGTCTAGTTGAGTCATAGTTTGAGAAATTGGTAAGTCACCCATTAGTTTTGTTTGTGTTTGAATTGGAAAGGATTATGTTTTTTGCTGTGAACATTCTAGTTAGTGATAATTGTTGAGTCTCCTTTGTATATGTGAGCTCTTTCTTATGTGTTCTTTATTCAATTGATGGGATATATACATGGAATGTATATATATGTATACATGTACATGTCAACGATAAAACCACACATGAGTTAATGCGTACAAGTGTACGTAGGTAGAAGAACCTACACATGCTCATGGAAAAATTGCTCATGGGCATGAGGTTATCAAATGGACAATGAGACACACAGGCACCTATATATACACACACACTATATGCATATACCTCTATCGATAGTTAGCAAATATATGTGGTTGATTGTATTAGCAAATGCATATATGTGATATATGTATATACACATATTGATATACACACATGTGTCAACATGAAGGAACATCCATACAAGTACACCAATATATGTATATATACATATATATGTATAAAGATATACATATGATATTGAATATGGAAATCATAGCATGGCTATATGCATTCACATATCGAATGATTCATTTAATGAATTTGTTAAATCAAGAATATATATATATATATACATGATAGTGTTATATATTATGTATATATATTATATAATATGTATGTCGATTTAATGAGTATAGGGCGTTGCTTATAATAGCACATAGATTGCATAAAGCCACACTTATGAACTTTGCATATAATGCATTGATATTGGTAAAACATGCATGCCATATGATTAATGAATAAATCATAGCAATTAGAAGGTTGCACATAAAGTGAAGGTGGTGAGTTAATAATCCAACGTGTTGTATAAAGTAAATAGAAATGCTATAAACACTTAAGATAAGCCAATCCAATGCTATGTGTTGAATTTTTAAAGAAGAAAAAGTCAAACTATCTGAAACACAAGAAATAGAATAATGACTTAGTTGTTTGAGAAAAAAATGAACCAAAAGATAGGAAACATGGAAATTTGATGGTGCCAAAGTATGAACTATGTAAATCAAGTAGAAGTATTTAACCTGCAAATTGATTTCCAGATGGTAAAGCATGTGCAAATATGAAATGGTCAATCGTGCAACTGGCCAAATATGTTGACTTGTAGGAGACCATTACCTTGAATTTCTAAACAACTCTCTTGTTGTCTTGAGAAATAAGGTGAATCATTCCCATGGTTGTATATATTTTTGATAAGCATCAATTTTTTCTTCCGCCTATTGCGTTTATTTGTTGAGTCGACCTTGAAAGCTAAGAAGTTTCATTTTGCATAACTTTTTTGTAGGCAAAAAAGTATCACATTTTTGTATAAATAAGGGAGAGGATTTCCTCATCGGGACGCAAAATTCACTAGCATTCTACTGCTTTTTATCTGAGATATTCTTGTTTTGAGTTGAGAGTTTTTTTGAGAGGAAAGTTGAGAGTTATTCTTAGAATTTCTATGAATGGATTTGGAGAATTGTTGAAGAGTCATCAAACAAATCTTGGAGGGAATTGAGCTGGGAAGTTAGTTTGTTCAATTGGGATTAGCATTTAATAGGCATGTTAATTTTTCTCTCTTATGCTTTATATGCTTTAGAAAGATTGAGTATTAATGTTAGACTTGTGTGGTAAAATGCATTGATTTGCTAGAGTAGGGAAAGGTTATGTTTACTTCTATAGAATTGGAAGAATCTTATTACACTTAATTCTTGTGAACCTTAATTGAGTGTTTGTACATACTCCATATTAAGGAGTGAATGCATTCATTATTATTGTATACTAGGGAAAGAAGAATCTTAAAATAGCTTATGAAGTATTTGTTTCAAGTTATTTGCATAATCCGAACTATAGAGAGTTCAAGGCTACCCTTGGGATTAGATTATCCAATGAAGGAAATAGCTTATGTATAGAAATTACTTGGTAGAAGTGTTATAGGCATATAAAGGGAATAGGTTGTTCTTGGGGTTAAACATTACCAAAAGGAGGGAATTTCCTATGCATAGTATATATCTACATTGTGCTTTAAATTGGAAAAAATTAAACAAATTTTGGAAATACAATCAGATCACCAAACACTAAATACAATGTTTAATCTTTTAGGTTGCAGATTTGGGGTTCTTGGTAGCTAGATATGTTCCCTTTAAATGTCTCTACTCACGCTTTGGATGATCTCTAGAATCCTCCTTTACTCTAATTCTCATTACACAATTTTGCACCTTATTGCACTATCTTTAAAAAATAAATTATGTTTTAAACTATTTAGAAGTGGTTTAAATTTAGTTTTTATAAGTTTTTGAATTGTTTTAGTGTTTGGTGATCTAATTGTATTTATAGATTTATATTTATAAATTTTATTTGTATGTTTAATGTTTAAAGGGGTTATATATCTACATTGTGCTTTAAATTGGAAAACATTAAGAAAATTCTAGAAATTCAGTTACTATTTCAACTGTTTGCAAGTAGTATCCTTAAGCAGTTTAGTTCACATTTTAACTTTAATTTTTCAAAATCCTTGACTAGGACCCAGTCGCCATTAAGTGACCCAGTCCTATTATCTAGGCATCAGTTAGCTCATAGTGACATAATACCCTCAGGTAGCTATGTTTAGAAATGCTATCTAACTTCCCCTTATCTATTGTTTACCAATTTGAAACTTATTGCAAAAAATCATTATGGATATATGTTTTGGTAAAAAATGGATGTCCTTGAGATCTTTGGTTGATGTTTCCAACCGTGTGTTTGGTGATGATCCTAATAATGACATCCATGTCCCTACACCTCCCAATGAATTTCCTCGTGAGATAGAAATCTTAGTTCAAGATGAAAAAAGCATGCAAGATTTCATAAAAAACTCCTTGAATGTCCTTGAAAATAATGTAACCTTTTATCCCTCAATGCAATGGCCTAATAACCAATGCCAATAGCCAACACCTCCTATCATTCCACCACTTGAAATGTTCAAGTTTTTACATTCTGAAATTGAACCACAAGGTGCATCTCAACCAAAGAGCACGGAAGCACACATTGATAACAACCACAAGGAACATATACCACCTGAGACTCTTTTATCTTATACACACAAAGTTACCAATACACCCATTGATTTCAAACAAACTTATGGCCAAGGCTTTTGGATTAAAAAAAAAAAGGAAGTGACATACACAATGAGCATGAAGTCCATTCTCTCATGGAAAAAAGACCATTTGAAGATACTAAAGGATTAGCTTACCAAAATATTTCGCATCCACATCAAACATTTTCTCAATCAAGTAAGAAACAAAAACCTTATAAACTCAAGAAGTTACCCTTTCTGCATACTATAACTAAAATTGAAAAGGCCTTACAAACACTACTCAACCTAGGACTTGTCACATTACCACCTATCCATGAACAAGAAGATAAGAAGGGAAAAAGTACAATCATCTCTTATTGTGCATACCATAGAACACTTGGGCATCTCACCGAAGAATGTCATGCTTTATAGAAAGTACTCAAATAATTTGATCCTTACGTAGAGCACTATGAGTGTGTGATAAATTAGCATTTATTTGTTTTGCTCCTTGCCATGTGATAGTTGTATTATCCGCCTATGCTCACTATGACATGCATTATATTTTATGTAGATCATCTTTTTTTGCAAGGAATGGGTAGCATATCATCCATTTTGGGCTCATCCTTATCTCTACACTTGGGGGGCAAGGGGTTATGTAGCCTTCTCCTAGGTGCATTCCTTCTACCAAGGTATCCCTTTGAATCTCCTTAAAATTTTAATTTAGCAAGTACACTAACATTTTATGGGGGGGTATATAGTCCCCCATTCATTGTTACATAAGAAATGGTCTCTTCTTAGTGATGATATCATACATCTCCTAGGAAGTGTGACCTTGTTGGTCAAAGTGCGGTCTTTTCAATGCATGTTATGTGTCTCCTTTGTGGTGATATTAGACTTGATGCCCCATAAGAGTGTGACCTTTCTTGGAATATGAATTTCTCCTTGGTGATAATGCTATGGCTAGTGTTCCCTAAGGTATTATCTTCTATTCCTTGACTAGTCCTCTCTTGCTGGTGATACCAAGTGTGATGTTCCTAAGTTGTGACTTTTCATGAATTAAGCAAGGCGCCTTTGATTGTTTCTAGCATTTTGTGGTGATGTTATTACAACATCCCTCAAGGCTTTGTGGAACTATCCTTTTATTTCATTCGTTGAGGCATTAAGACTTTTTATTTTTATGCAACTTGGCATAATACAACTTGCCATCCATGTTTGATATTTTCTTGACTTCACTTTGTTCACAGGTTGAACCTAGTGTAAGCATTGGCATAAAATTTTGATCATCTTTGTGGCACCTTATCAAATTTATCAAGGATTATAACTCTTGGTATGATTTGATAAATGGGTACACACCTGTAGACCTGGTGTGTCCTTCCCATTTTTCCACTTTGTCATGGGCACACCTTGTAAACCTAGTGTGTGTCTCAAATGCTACCTTGTCTTGGGGGCTCACCTAGTGAATATTAGACTTCACTAGCCCTTGTGAGTAATGTATTTCATGGACACATAGCATAATACAACTTGTTGGTCCACCTTTTTCTTTTTGCATTAATTTTGGCATTCTATGTTTGTGTATCTGGTCTTGCTACATATCATATCATACATATGTGTTCATTTGTTCTTATGTTGGTTTTCCATGGGATCTTAGATCCTAGGGGCTTGATCACCCTCCTTGATCCTTAGTCATCATATCTCACTAACATTTGAACAATCGAACCTCTCTTGACATATATTTCTCTAATTTAGTGTGAGTCTAAGTGTAAGTAGCGTAAGTACATACTCTCGCTAAACTGGGGACTAAATGTACTTTAATAAAGTGTATATTCTTACACTTTTACATTATATTTTTGGCCCCCTAAATTATTGGACTTAATTAAGCTTCTAATTTTTCAAATTATGCATTCCAAAGCCTAGTTTTTACCATTTTCTGAAGGTAGAAAAGTATTAAAAAAATTCATTCAATCATTAAATTGTCTTCGACTTTGAGTTTCTTGGAAATTTGGGCTAAGACACATTTTCCCAAGGGTGATTGTGTCCCCCTTCTTATCCAAGACCCAAATTAAAATATGTTATTGGTGGTATTTTAATATCCAAAATTCAAATATGAAGTGTCAAATTTTGGAATCTAATTTTTGGGAAATTGGATAAACACCTATAAATACCTAGTTGTTTTATCATTTGAAAGGGGAACACACTTTATGAAGCAATTATATTGAGAAAATTATTTTCAAGAGCATTCAAGAGTAGCATATCAAAGCATTATTACAACAATTCAAGATCCAACATCATGTCAAAGTTTATGTGTGTTCATGTTCATGCTATGTGAAGCCTAACATTGTTATAGGTCTCCAATCATTCAAGCAATCAAGCAAATCAAGAAAGAAAGATCCAAGATCCTTGAAGAGATGTGTATGTCTTCAATCCTTCAAGGAAGCCATTGAAGGGTGGTGAGTTGCAACATTGTGTTCATTCATCATTTCCTTCCTTTCAATTCAAGTTTTTATCATTGACACTATCATTGTGGAAGTGGAAACACTAACATGGGGTTTAATTGAGACAAGCCCCCCTATATAGCACAATATTTCCCCTCTTTGTGAATGTGCATGTTGCAAGTTTGAAGTGTATCGAAGAGAGCTTGAAGATCCATTTTGCATTGTTGCATTTGTTGTCGTAAACCTTGTCATGACATGGAAACTCACCTACAAAATTTATTTATGACATTATGACTGTGGGATAGGAATAATATAGAAGCTCGTATCTAACATCAGAGGACCTTGAAAGTTGAGAAGAACACCCTTACAAGGACTCAACAACCATTGGGTGACCTCTTCCTTGTAGGCACAACATAGCCAATTTTTTAAGGAAGGTACACATCAGTCTACACCTTTCAAATTTGTTGGATCTTGACTATTTATGTTTATCAATTATCGGATAATCATTTATTGTGTTAGGTCATATAGTTTAATTAGGTAAATCAATCGCAATTATTTCCAAATTATTCCTATCCTCAAAAGGATGTAGATCTAGGTCTAATTGGCTCACCATTGACCTTGATAGTTAATCTATTCACCTTGTTGATTTGCATCCCAGTGAAACTATAGAAATGATAAAACACACTCTAGCTTTGGTACATTCAACATAGGGTGTACAATTTTTTTATGTCACTTGTAATATGACATTGGTGAATACTTGCCTTGTGTGTGCAAAGATAGTCTCGAGTAATACAACAACTTGTGCATATCAAGTTCTTTATATCTTTTGTGTATTGTTCTACTTAATTTGATGGATTTATTCTTTCACATGATCAAAAAAGGTTTATGTATGTCAGGTATGAACAAGGATGCTCCTATTTGTTTACTGTTGATGGTGAAAATGACACAAACAACGTTAAATAGAATATCTCTACTCTATTTCTCCTGAAAAAGAAAGACAACATATAGTAGCCTAACTCGCAAGGTCCTGGTAGTTGGTTCTTAATTGTCTGGTGTCACTCAATTGGTCCATGCAACTGTAATATTCAAGGGGCCTTTGCTGGTAATAAGGAATGCAATCAATGATGGATTCATCAATCTGTATTTAACAAATAGGGGGTTTTTAAATAAAAGAAAAAGATATATCAAGGTATATATCAAGAAAAAATGAATAAAAATTATCTAATATCCGAACATATATCTTCAATAACGAATGTTCCTCCAACAAATCAAGAAAACCATAGAATGATGCAATTTACAAAACAATCCATACTATTGCATGCATCTAAGGTGCTTAATTTAACCATCAAAATCACACATCATAAATACTTTAAAGATTCCAAAATAACACACTCTCATTCGTTGCCAAAATCATAGATCAACAGACTTTCAATAATTCAATCCACAGATAATTTAATGAAATAATCCTTAATCTGGTTCCTTCTAAGGATTTTCATCATATAAGAAACGCTTATGCTTCAACACAATCACTGGCATATAGATAGACTATAATTCATTAACCTTATCCAATAAACTCAATTCCAACACCATATTATGTAAAAGAAAAAAAAATGTATTTATACTCAACTGTCACTAATAAAAACAAAGTATCTCTGTAAAAACTATGAAAAATTTTGTCGGCTACTATCAGGTGGCTAATCTTATTCTTATCAGCCGACCTCTACAATATGGTACCCTACCGGTATATATAGATGTAAAAAATATGAAGTCATCTCCATCTAAAGTCGAGATCCACCTTTTTAGGAACTTAAATTTTCTTGGAAACTCAGATCAATTGATCTCTAGTTCCCATATTGATCATCTACTAAATTGGAGAGAAAAAAAGAGAGAAGAACAAAAAAGAAAACCATGCGCCCCTAAGACTGTCAGTCATGCATGCAGATGAGAAAAGAAAGCCATGCATCCATAAGACTGTCAGTCATTCATGCAAATTTTGCTTTGAAGTGTACTCATCATAACTAGAGAATACTTGTTGAAGCATATCCAAATCTGGTCCATCAATCCAACTATCTTCAAACTTGATCCTCTTCAATTTAGCAGCAACAAACTCCCCCATGTCTCTCAACTTTATCAACTCCCTTCTAGCAACCCTTATCTCTTCTCTAATATCCATCCATCAATCCAACAACAGATCTTCTCCATTATCTCCCTTTTGTATGACTTCTTTAAGTCTACCATTCCATTTCTCTTTTAACTGATCTAAAGGCAAGCCCTCCTTCACCAATATATCAACATTCACTAGAATAGCAACACCAGCTTCTAGCTCATCAAGTTGTTTATTTAGATCCTTGTTAGAATACTGAACTTCATTATTATGCTTGTACAAAAATTCAGCTCTAAATCGGATTATGTTGGAGGCCTTTTCCAAGAAATCTGTGTTGTCCTCTTCAAGAATTGACTGCTCCAGAAGAGTGGATTTCGGCAATTTATCGATCTCTCTCAGCTTCTAGATATACCCTCTATACTCCTCTTCTTGTTCTCCCAATGCTTTAGCATGCTAACATCTCTTCTATTAGCTTCAAATCCTTCTCATGAACCTCATAACTACTTTTTAGCACCTCACCTACCTCCTGATTAAGCTTGTCGGTCCATCTATCCATGATCTCAACCTTACTCCTTATCTGCACCAAATCATCCACCTCTTTCTTTCTAAGCAAAACTGGTGTCTCTATGGTGGTAATTTTTTGTAACCTCAAAGCAGAAACATTCTTCAAGAAGTGTGTAATTGATCCAATTGAGCCTTAAGCTCATTCTTCCTTTGTTTATCCTTTATCATCCTTGATTTGGTGGATGATGCTACCACATCTATTAAGTTCATTTTTTGATTCCTTATGGGTCTCCCCAAGTTGACCATTCCCAACTGATAATTAGTTAGTTGCATATCCCCTATATCCTTATCCATCATCGGTATTGCACATTCAGCAACAATTTCTCCTCCTTCAGCGAGTCTAGTGGAATGCATAATTTTAGCCTTCTTCTTGGGTCTTTCTTTTTCAATCTCTTTCATCATATCATCCCAGTTAATAGGTTGTGAGGGTGTTACTGACCTCTTTTGAAGATCAAGTTTTAACCAAGTGGGAGAAGTTGGAGTAGTGACCATTACTATAGAAGAAGAAGCAACAATTGTAGAGGACAAAGGTTGTAGCATATTAACCTTAGGTTGAGGATCAAACTCTTGCACCTCTTCTTGTTCTTGCTCTAAATTTTCCTATGCAAGCTTTTCACCTTCTTCCTTGTCCTTTTGTTCTTGAAACTTCTTATCTTCTTCTTCCTTCTTTAGTTTTTCCTTTTCTAACCTCTTCTCCTCAAGTACCCGGTTTCTCTCTTCTTCCAATGCTTTAAGTATGTTTGAGTCTTCCTTTTCCTTTTGTAGCTGCTTGGCCAACTCCTCAACATCTTTCTCTTTGTGTATTTGTTATGCTTCCTCATTCTTCTTATAGGCTTCTTCAATTAGCTTTAATTTGGCCACAAGGGCTTCTCTTTCCCTTCGTTGCTTTGCCTTTTCCTCCTCTAGATCATGAATTTTCTGCACCAACTCTACCTTATCATTTTCTTCTTTGGTCTTGAGTTCCTTCTCCTTTTTCCTTTGTTGTTTCAGCACTTCATCAGCTCTTAGCTTAGCTTCCATTTGTTGTTGTTGAAGTAAGGCATCAGCTTGTGCCTTAGCATCTATTGCCTTTTGCTTCTTCATGGCTTCTGCATGTGCTTTATCATCTTAAGCTTTATTTGCTTCCTCAAACAATGCCCATTGATCTTCTTCAGCTAAAACATGTTCAATTTCTAGAGGCATCTCCTCTTGCACATCCTTTTGTGACAAGGTCTCATTAGAATCTATTTCAATATCATGGATCTCCATCTCCACTTCCTTCCCCTTTACAGTTTCAGCTAGGTCATGGAGAGTCCCCTTAGACATTTCTCCTTCTTGTTGCTCTGTAGGAAGGACTTGAGAAGATGACTCTCTTGCAAAAGATATTGGAGCCACCGCTCCTGTTGGAAAATTTTCCTCCAGTGCCTTAGGTTCATCTTGAGCCAAAGCTTCCAACTCAATATATTCTATGTCAGGAGGGAAGAACTCTAATGGTTCTTTAGGTGGCCCTCTCCTCTTAGTTCTTTTGTATCCCTTTCCTTTCTTGGGAGTTGGACCTCCAAGAGCTTTAGCTCTGAGAACAACCCATTGAATACTCCTATCCAGTATCGATCTTGCTATATGTTTGATATCAATGGTTTCCTCAGCATCCCAAACTATTGGATTCAAAAAAATTGTGCCTATGCTTTGTGCCTCATAGGATGGATCCAATACTACCCCATCATCTGATAGTGCATCGGGAACATCAGTTGTCACTACAAATTCCACCATGAGTGAAACAAGTAACCTCTCATAATTCCTTTTTTTGAGGTCATACTCATCTTGGAGATCACTCCAAAAGTCTTCCAGCAAGTTGAAGTGTTTATCAAAGACTGAAGCCAACAAAGCATTCATCTTCTTCTTTGGATCAAAATGCTTTTGGGAAGTGTATAAGCCCAACTTCAAATTCACCAATTCACTACAAATCACTTTAGCTACCACAAGATATGGGAAGCTATACTCACCCAATTTCATGGGGAACTTGTGACAAACGGGTTTATGTTTTATTGCCAGTCGAGCATTGACACCCAGAGCTTGATAGACAAACTCCATCAAAATCATCTTGTTACTGAAACATCTTGGAAGTAAGTGGGGATGACCCTCAAATCCTGCCAACCTGAAATAAGTGAACTTGGGGTATTGGATATAACAACATCCTCATTCTGTGATAAAGGCCATGGCCTCTTGACTTAACCTATACCTTGCATCTCCATTAAGTTGGTTAATAACCACATACAAAAATGCATCATTAACCCTTCTAAAGTGTAGCTCAAAAATCTGTAGGGATAGCTAGTCATAATGATTCCAAACTTTGTTTTTCCCGTTAGCCTCTCCCAATACACCTACTTTGTTCAATCTCAAGAAGATGCCTCCTCTAACTGTTGCATAGATAACATAAGATGTCATGAAGAAGCTCTTAGTTTCCCTTATTCTGGTCAGCTGATCATGTATGGTATCTGAGACAATCATAGGCCAATCAAATTGTTGCTTGCCATCAAAGATTGTCTGAATGAAGGGAAACATCCATTCCTTGAAATGAAATGCATCCCTCTTTCCAAAAGCTCTAGACAACATCATTATAAGATCAAATACCTCCTTGTAGAAATCTGCCCTCTTTGGCTGATCTGAGAGTTTGGTCAGGGACTTCTTCTCCACTCTTAACCATTTCTTGTTTAAGTGATCCTTATTGGCCTCTTTGTATTTTCTATACATCTCCAAAGCCTTTGCTTCATTCAGCTGTGCCAGGTTCTTCGGATCAGGGACACTGAACATAAGTTGAAACATTTGAGGAGTTAGGTCTATAATAACATTGTCTTGTGAATCCACACACTGCCTGGTGGCAGGATTGTAAGCTTCAGTTGTTGTCATGATCAATTTCGGGCATTGGATGGATAGAGGAAACACAGTGATGTGAGCCAAACCAGACTCAACTATTCTTCCAGTTCTCCCTATTACATCCTCAGTAAATGTTTCTGAGTACATCTCCTCGTAATTGAATGCGCCTAAATTGGTGTCATTTATATCCGCCCAATCAGATTCCACCTTGCTAACAGTGACAGTAGGAATCCTATGGTTATACCTCAAGGTATAAGGTAGTTGTTCTAGTTTAACCTTCTTAGACTTAGTTGATGCCTTCAAAGTTTTTGCAGGTTGACTCCTTTGAGCAGCTTCTCCTGATATTCCTGAAATTCTTTAACTTCCTCCAACAAAACCTTAAATTAGATCTTTGAACAAATATAACAAAATATGCCTTAAGATCTTACCCTTCTTTATTTATATCAGAGGCGGAACCAGGCAGAAAACATTCTAAATAGTCTCTTTTAAAACACTGTCAGGATCGGAGTCAAAACAGCTATTGAGATTATAGTAATAACAAAGCGGGACCAAAGTCAGAGTTGAAACGATAACCAGAATCAAAATCGGAATGAAAACTGATTTGGTTCCATGAAGATTTTATAATTGTACATTCAGTTCCGGTTCCGCTTTCATCTGGGTTACCAGCATTTTGAAAGCTTGCTTCTTATTGTAAGCAGAGTCAGAGACGGGATGGAAAAGGAATCAAAACTTATTACAAAACATGATTCAAAGTCTAAATCGATTTCGATCCCGCTTCCACTTAAAATAACCATGACATCATAAATGCTTTCTACATGATAATAAACACTAAGATCTAGGAATCAAGGTCATCAAAAATGAAAGGGGCTTAAAAATAACCTAAATAATACCATCCCCATATGACTGTGAGGAAACCATACCAATTAGGGCATCATATTTAAAAACAAAAATGCGCCAAAACCCTAACTCACTAAACCTCGATTTCAAACAATTTAGGGCACGAATTCAACTTTATTAAAACTAACCAGACGATGCGCAACATAAATCTTAAGTAAAATCATAATCTACCAACCCCTACTCACTGTAAAACAAAAACTAATCTACCATTAAAAAAACTTACAAAATAAAATAACAGTAACTAATCTATGCTATTTAAAACCTAGGGCATCCCAGTACGGTTATGTTTAAACGTGAAAATGACTGAGCTAAAAACAAACAACCAAGCAACCAAAATGCAAGAAAAAAAGAAAAACATAAACTAGAAAACAAAACAAAAGAGAGAGAACCAAGAATCACGAAATCGCGAGAAACCAATGACCACGCCAAAACGAAAAAACATGAAACAAAACGAAAGAGAAGAACTTAAACCCTACCTCAAATGCAAACAAATAGATTAACCCTCTGAGATGATTCCACGTGTGATTATATCCCTTTCAATCGAATCACACGTCAAAACGCTCCACTGTGACTTTGCTTTGCTCTTGATCTTTAAAACAATGATAATAACTTCTAGTTAAACCCTAATTAAGGTTAAAACTGTAGCTTCATGCGTGCATGGCACCTGTCATCAATGCCATAAATGCGGTAGATCGGAATCAGAACTACAGAGGGAACTGACACATTACAGCAGTGCGACTTCAATAAAGTCAGCAACCAAAACGGTGGGAGCGAAATCGGAGTTGAGATTGATTTAGAAACTTTGTCCAAGTTTCACATTTGGTTCGCATTCCGACTCCGGTTCCACCAATAAGGAAGAAAACAAAACAAAAAGTCAAAATAAAAAAACAAAGACAAAAATGAGAAAAACCAAAATAAAACCTAAGTCTAAACAAACAAACCAAAAGGCGTGAGGCAGAAACGAAACGAGAATTGAGTTTGAAATTTGAACCATGTTCGGGCTTAACTTCTACTCTAGCTTCGGCTCCGACAAAGACAATAAAAAGACCGTCGGGACGGGGATTGGAATCGATTTTTTAAACAATTTTCAAAACCCGATTTAGCTTGAGTTCTGTTTCCGCTAGAACAAACCAAAGAAAAACAAAGTATTGGAAAAGAAAGACTCCAAACTTCATTTGAAAAAAAAACAAGGACAAAAACAAAAAGGCGGGCCCATTTTGACCAAGGCAAAATATGGGGTGGTTATACAAGGCATAACAAATGGCGACTTGGTTGGGAAAATGGTTTACCCATTTTCAAGACACCCAAGAAAAATTCAGTCACCCAAAAACCACTTGGCTTATGAAGCATGCTAACTTGAGTAAGATCAGATACATAGGTAAGATTGAGCTGGAATCTCAGATGTATGTGCTCATTAATATTTTTTGAATTTGAGTGTGTGTTTATATTGTGCATCATGCTTCATAGATACTTTCTCTGCTTCTGAACAACTATACCTAAGATTCAAGCTACATAGGTTGAGTCCTTTAACTATCGTACAATAAAATCCTGGGTATTGCTCCGCTGCCAGACAAGCGTCCATAGCCCCGACGGAGATACCTGTAGTTCTCTCAAAGCATTGCTCTACTGTCAGCCAGGCATCCATAGCCCCGATAGAGATACTTGATTCACCCATTTGATATTGAGTTTTCCTTTTCTTTCTTTCTTTTCATTTTTTTTAAAGCTTCACTTGTGAAAATCTTTTATGAACTTTCCTCAATACTCAAATACAAT
This sequence comes from Sequoiadendron giganteum, assembly GCA_007115665.2. NCBI lineage: Eukaryota > Viridiplantae > Streptophyta > Pinopsida > Cupressales > Cupressaceae > Sequoiadendron > Sequoiadendron giganteum. The sequence goes on along the minus strand of CM021108.1, from coordinate 409,448,654 downwards.
TGATCCAAAATGTGGGTTGAGAACTACAATGGATTTCATGATAGTCTTGGAATCATATTTTTTACTTGAATCAAAAGGTAAAGCCACCCTAAAACAGATAGGTATTTATTTAGGTAGATGTTATTCTAATTTGGTGACATATTTTTTATCATAATTCATGAGATATTCACAGTGTATCTTCTACCCCTAATAGCTTTTCAAACCAACATTAGAATGATCATAAGACATGAGTTTCAAAACGAAATCCTTTTCAAATTTGCTAATGAAAATACCTAAACCAATTTCTCTCCCAGTGCTTGTAGCATACTTTGAATAACAACCCCCTGTCTTGAGATGGACAAACATGAAGATCCCCAACGAAACAAGACAAAACAAAACAAATAAAAAACAAACAAAAACAAACACAAACACAAAACAACAAAAATAAAAACAAACAAAAACAAAAACAAACAAAAACAAAACCCAATTAATTACATATATACAGTATAATACATTTTTTTTTAAAACATCAGACCTTTCATGAACCAAAATAGTGCTTGAGAAACTGACCATTAACTGGTAACGGAACAAGTTCTCCTATCAAGGTACTTAAACGAAAAACATTCTCTCCTAGTATCTCAACCAATTGATATAGACCTAACCATATTCTATCAAAGTTTTGGTGATCTCCCTTCTTTTCTCTAGTCTTATCCCATAGTAATACAAGATCTGATATCCTATAAGGTTTTATCTTGGCCCTTTTGTCAAACCAACGTTTGACGACGGCCTGATGCTTAGAGAATTGTTGTAAGGCAACATCTCTTTGTTCTTCCATGTTAAGTAAATTAAGTAACCTGGCCTCGATCCTATCATCCTTGGTATAAAACTCCTGCATAAACTTAAGAACGGGTATTTGTAAATGAATCGGGAAGACTGGGTCTTGGCCATAGACTAACCTAAAAGGCGAATTTCCTAGAGCTGCTTTGATTCAGGTTCGATTTTCCCATAAGGCAAATCTCAATTGGTTGTGTCAGTCCCTAGGATTGTTTTCTAGTAGTTTTCTTATCACTTCCAATAGATTTTTATTAGTGGACTCAACCACTCCATTTCCCTGAGGATAGTAATTAGATGAATACCTCAGAATAATTTTATGTTCATAAGCCCATTGAATGAATTTCGCAGAAGAAAAAAGCAGGGCCATTATCACATACCAGAGCGAATGGAACTCCAAACCTGGTTGTGATGTTCTCATTTAAAAATTTGATGACCACCTTTATGGTGTTGTTTTTACAGGGTTGGGCCTCAGTCCAACATGTACAATAGTCGGTTGCAGTCAAAATGAACTTGTGTCGTGGAAAAGAATTGGGATTAATAACACCTACAAAATCTAGCACCCATTGAGCAAATGGCGTTACCTCATACACTGGTTGCAAAGGCATTGCAAGATTTCTTTCCCTCGATGCAGAAGTTTGAAATACATGACAGGTTCTGAAATGTTGATGTGCATCCCGAAATACATAAGGCCAATAATAACCTGATCTAAGAATTTGATGAGCCAAAGCATTCGCAGATCCATGTCCCATTCCATGAAACTCAAAAATGGCATGCTTGGCCTCTTGCTGATCCAAATAGTGTAGGTAAATCCCTTGAAAATTCTTTCTATAGATAGATCCCCCTTTAAGCATGTAGTGAGCACTCTTCATCCTCAAAGCTCTCCTCTGAGTAGCATTCATTCCTTCTGGACATCTGTTATTGAGGAGGAAGAAAATCAAGTCTGTATACCGAGGATCCTTAGTAAATGATTAGACGATGTACCGAATGGCATCCTCCGATAGGCAAATGTCCCCCATTTGGTGGTGAAAGTTGTCTTCATTATGTCCTCATGACTGACAAGAACCTGATTATACCTAGAATAAAAATCTTTGAAGGCTACGTCCATTGCCCTTTTTACTTTAAGAAAAAAACAAAATCAAAATCAAAATCAAAGAATATCAAGTTAGTTATTTATGGATTAAAATTGTGTCAATTTTTTTTTATATCAACATTTTGGATCATACTCCATGATCCATCATCAAGATGATATGCAATCAAAAGAGAGAGAGAGTGAAAGAATAAGGTAAGAGACTTGGATGAATAAATAGATTTCAAAATTCCTCTTGTAACCCTAGTTGAAGAAAAAACCTCAAAAATCGAGAAGGGGTTTGATGAATCCATGCTCTGATACCATGTTAGAATTGTGAAAAACATGAGCCACAAGATCAAACAAGGAACAAAAACACCTGCCATGCAAGAGATCTGCAAACAATATGTGCAATATTTCTCAACAATAAAAATCTACAAAATGAACCTCAAGAATCTTCAAGGAAAACAAAAGTCCTCAAAGTTTGAGAGTTCATGAGTAAATCTGCAAGAGTATGATAATACAATGAGCGTTGAGTGTTATATAGGAGCAACCCTAATAATTGCTCACTTCAATTAACATAAAAAACCACTTAGTTAACTAAATAAAGAACTCCTAAGTTTAGCTTAAGTGCATGAGAATAAATTAGACTAATAATTAATTATAGAGTAATTAATTATTAACTAATGCATGACTACTCTAATATTTTCAACAGTGGTTATTGATGTTGATCATTCCTATGACTTATTTTCATCCTCTTTTCAGCAAAACTATCCCCATCATCCTGTTGTGATTTTGACCCAAATATTATTTTTTCGATCAATCTCTCAAGAGGGCAACATACCATCTATCCTTCGTTAGCTCGGGCAAGTGGGACATCAAGTGAATTTTAAAATTTTTCCTAAGTAGCATCAGGTCTTTGAAACAACACAATAGGTACATTGTCTCAAAAAGAGGCAAAATGTAGACGCTTAAAACTATCTTGAATGTATCTCACATCCCGATTTCGCCTTTTAACATCATTTTCCTCATTTTCACCCAATTCCTCATTTAATTAGAAAATTTCCAATTATTTGATTAAATTCATTTTTTCCCTCTATTAATTGAATAATTAGTGTTATTTGGTTAATTCAACATTTCTCATCATTTCTCACTAATTTCCCCGTTGATTAAATAATTTTGAACTATTTAATTAAATTAAATTTTCTTCCTTCCATCATGATTAAATATTTTTTATTATTTAATTAAATCTAATTATTCCTCTATCCCACTTGATTAAATATTTTTAATTAATTAAAATCCTAATTTCTTCTCATCCTCACAATTAAATAATTTAATTCGCTAATTTTCCTCCAACTTGCACAAAGATTATTCCTTTTTCAAAAAAGGATATTCCCATTTCAAAATATCTTTTCCCTCCAAAATATCTAAAAAATATATTCCCTCCAAACAAAATTCTCAAATTCAATAAATATTTGAATTTGAATAAATATTCCTCCGTCCCCCTCCACCCCAAAATATCTTTAACCAATTTTCCATGAAAATGGGGATATTTTGGGCTCTCAAGCAATTTCATCCATTAATCTTCTTGATCTCCTTGATTTTCTCTCATTCATCAATCTTAAGATTCAATCTTGACCATTGATCAAGTATTTTCAAATATATAAAATAAGCCTTCATCTTTATCAATTCATTCACAATCTTCATGAGCTTGAGCAGTTCATTGTTTTGAGCTAATTGTGAATCATAATTCATCAATCTTGAGCTTTGCAACATGGATTTATGCTTAATAGAGCAATCGACATTCATTTGGAGCATAATCCCCCAATAGGATTTGAAGGTTTCTACATTCTTTTGGATTTCAATTGCTTTGAATTATGTTTTCATGTTTTTCATTAATAAAAATTAACATTTGCTAACCAATTTCATTGAGCATGAGCTAATATGATATTTTTTTGATGGGTTTTTGATGTTTTGTACATTAATTGTTTGATTTATGCTTTTCACAACTAACCCATATGTCCCTTACAATACAATCTCATATCAATATTAATTAAATATTACTTCTTTTAGCTTAACAATTCTTGTAACAATTATAGTTTTTACAATAGATCTTGTAGCATAGTTCATTCAATCTTCTTGTAACCGATGCAAAACAATTTTCTTAGGAAATTAATTATACTCTTGTTTTTGCTTTGTTAGAATAATTAAATTGACTTCCTCAAATTTATTACCTATAACCCTGGTGTATATAATCATTTACACCTTTCATAAATTTATACCCCTAGATTGACATGAGAATAAATTGAATTTGAGTTTAATAGTATAACTCGGAATCTAAATTTGGTCATATTTCCATCTTACCCTAATTAGATTCCAAGTTATACCCTAGGGGAAACGTACCAGTAGCCATTAGGGCTAACTTCGCGCATTTGTGCAGAGTGCAAAATAGGTCCGATTTCAAATTATTATTTTTGGGCTTCTTCATAAGCGAGTTAGGACCTTAAAAAGAAAATTTTGGCTTTTGGGTATTTAAAATGTGTCTTGTAGAACCCGTAAAGCGAAAAGTGTTCAAAAAGGGTGTTTTAAAACCTTCACCCCATACATCTTTACCACTTCGCTAGTACTGTGTTTTAATTTTTTTTGTCAACTACACATTCAGGGGTGAACATATTGGTGTAATTTGTAAATTTTTATTGGCATAATTAAAACAATGTAATGACTAAAATATAAACGGTTATTAGAGGATCAAGTGAACACGGAGTGAACGGGTATTGGATCGTGGACAGCAATTGGGGATTTTCCCCTAATTATATTTCCAACCAAAGAATTAGTGACACTTGAATCTTTTCGATGAAGCGTGATTTTCAACTATTTCAGCTCTCCGATTTGTTTACGAGTCATGCAAGTGAACGCAAAATCTTTAGGGGTTATGTTTTGCCTTAAAATTCTTCAGTTTTGTTTGATTTTCAAAAGTAGGGTGTAGGTGATACGGCAGAAGCATTCAATTCTTGTGCACTTGGGTGGTACGTGATCTGTCCGTTTTCAAAATGGGCAATGAATGCTCGGTCGGACTTAAATGCCAGCATCGATTTAGTTACAACGGCAATGAGAAGTATTTAGCTTAAGATTAATGATTATCGATACGTCAGAAAATGGAGAAACGGTTCTGTCACGTTAAGCACAATCGCTCGATCAAAGGTTTCGATTGGTTTCTTAATCGCCCTCTGGACTTAGTTACTCCGCAAACCTACTTAATGAGAAGTATTTAGCTTAAGATTAATGATTATCGATACGTCAGAAAATGGAGAAACGGTTCTGTCACGTTAAGCACAATCGCTCGATCAAAGGTTTCGATTGGTTTCTTAATCGCCCTCTGGACTTAGTTACTCCGCAAACCTACTTACATTGGCAATCTCTTTCCTTCTCGTGAGTCAACGGTCCAAACAATGTCCACCTGCCTTTCGGAGAAAGGTTGCGCACTAGACTGGAATCAGCGAGCACCTGATCAAGTATTAGATCACTTAATTAATGATAGACCTCTTCTTAAGACCCTTGGACTCTTCAACGGATAAGGCTTGATCAAAGACTTCAATGCTTGCATGGTCTAAGCCATCCAATTGGATTTCATCAACGCTTATCGCTCGTTTGCTTTCAAGATGCAACGTTGTTTTCAATCGCTTCTCTCTCTTCTCGATAATTTGAGCCAAATATTACAATGTGAAGAAAGCCACTTGTCAACCTATGTGGCTTTGTACTCTTTCTCCATTGGGTTTTACAAATGGACCAAACAATTGAAAAATGTGGTCGAGTCCTATTTCATAAAAATTGTACAATCATAATATACAGCTTCCCTTCTGGACATTTTGCATTGAGACTCTGAATGCTTAGAGCAAGTACAACCAAACAATAGCATGATTTACAATGTAAAAACTGTCAACTACCTAGATACTAAATCAAAGATCCAATCCACTCTAGTCCAATTCTAGACAACAAATCTGAAGCATTGCTGACTTGCACAATTTGGATTTCACTTGAATGAAGGCCAGTTGAATTGAGCTGTGTATAATTACAAAAAGATTAATGTACTCTGCCAGGTTGATTACAAGGTCATGAGCACCCTCCAATGGAATTTCAGAATGTTGAAAGAAAATTCTGCCTCCTTAGGTGCAGATTCAGGTGTTGGTGCCACTGAGTTTTCCCTCATTCTGGTGACACATACAATCTGGCATGGGGAAGTTATATATTGATCCATTGACCTTTCTGAGTTCAATACCTTTGATATCACTGTGACGGTGTATTGTTTGCATTTGCCGCTTGAAAGTCTCCCATCTGCAACAGTAATGATCAAAAATGCAACAAGGAACTTGTAACAATGCCATTAGTATACAATCAAAGCAAATCAACAACAATACTCCAAACTGATCTGATATTTTCTGTTTATTAAAATATAACTATTCCACAAGTAACACAAACTTTCTATTCTTAAACTTTGCCTTAAACATGATTATTTGCAGATCCTTGCAAAAAATGATCTCAGGTATTCTATACAATGATACATCTAATGCAAAAGCAGATTAATGACCAAGGCTGGAGATCAACACAAAGAAAACTCATCTCTATGCCCAGTAAGAACTGTTTATCCTACCAAACTTACCTTATCTTTGGATTATCAAAAACTAATGCCAATTTGCGTTTGTTTGGCTTAATTGTCTTGGCATGCCCTCTAAAAAGATATCTTCTTTGACCCATCAAAAAATGTGGAAAGTTGCCTCCTTGGGTAGTAACAAAAACTTCACTGTGCAAGCAAACAGTATAGTCTAATGCAGCCATCCTTGAGGAGTAGTCCTGCGATCATTAGCCATCTTCGTTTCAAAGCTTGCATCAACTCAGACATTTGCTTGAATATTTGTAAAGGACAAAAATATATTAGTTTATGTAGTGGTGATCATCAATGCAAGAAAAGAAGGATACCTTAAACGGAGCCAGTTCTTCTGGAGATGCAAGTGTTTCCTTTGTTTGTAACAGGGGAAACATCTGTTGGAGTGCCACCATGTTTTTCTCTGCCTTGTATATTCTTCCAGATGCTAAATATATTGATGTGTTATTATTAAAGCCCATTCCTCTAAGCATCATGCCTACCTGCTTCATGCAACAAATTTGGAGAGATAAATCAACTTTACATATAGATTCACAGCATCCGTATAGTTTAGCTATCTGTAACATTATTTTAGAGCATGTGCAAGATTAGAACTAGACATGTACTAACATTATGTGGCTTAGATGAACGCTGTGCCTTAAAATCACAGCATCCAGATAATTTAGCTATCTGTAACATAGTTTGACTAAAGCCTTGGAAAGAATCTCTCCAGAAGAGGCACAGTCAAGCAAGAAACCATCAGTTAGGCATTTGAGAATTTTCGAGAGCATTGCTTATCGATTGGATATTGCAAAAGAGAAGAGAAGAAAATTTGATAAGAGTAAAAACTAAAAAATGCATCATTGTTGGATATGATGACTCTAGTAAAGCTTATCGATTGAATGACCCCAAGGAGAACAAAATTCACATATCTAGAGTAGTCATTTTCAAGGAAGAAAATGTTCCCCATATTGATCTGACAAAAGAGAAAGATTGAGCATGAGACATCGTCATACCCACCCAAAAGGGTTGAGCTAGGTCAAAAAAGTACTATTGAATCAATAAAAGAAAGGAAGGAATTGATGGGCCAGATTCAATCTCATTGTCCACTCCACAATCTAATGTTCCTCTAGAGAGATCGAGATGAGCAGGGAAAAAAGCCATCAAATTGCAAGACAAGCAAGGAAAACACCCATCAAATTGCAAGACGACAAGGTCAATTATGCATTGATGAAAATTGTTCTAATGCTCATGAAATAATCTCTTTTGAGTAAGCAATAAAAGAAGAAAAATGGCGAAGTGCTATGAATCAGGAGAAGGATTCAATTCATCAGAACCATACATGGGAGTTGTAACTTTACCTATTGGTAAAGAAACCATTGATTGTAAATGGGTGTTCCAAATCAAGTTCAAATTTGATGGCTCAATTGACAAGCACAAGGAAAATTTGTTAGCTAAAGGCTACAAACAAATTGAAGGTGTTGATTACAACAAGCAAACCTTTGCTCCAATTGCACAAATGATCACAATATGAACATTGATAGCACTCGTTTCCTGACACAATTGGAAAATTCACCAAATGGATGTCAAAAGTGCATTCTTGAATGAACATTTGACACTTGAGAAAGGAAAGGAATATATGGTATGCCACCTAAAAAAGGCACTATATGGTTTAAAACAAGCTCCACAAGCCAGGTATTCAAAATTTGGTAATTACTTTCTTTACAGGAGTTTTCGAAAATCTAATGCTGAACCAAATCTATACATTAAAAATTTTAATCATAAGTTGTTATTCATTGTGTTGTATGTCAATGATTTGCTCATTATGGGGATGATCATTTACTGATAGATGAAGTGAAAGAAGAATCAAAAACTGATTTTGAAAAGTCTAAACTAGGATTATTTCATTACTTTCTTGGAATTGAAGTGTGGCAAACACCTAGAAAAATATTCCTCTTGCAGATCAAATACACCCAAAAAATTCTCAACACAGTTCAAAATGCAAGACTACAAAGCTTGACCAACACCAATGGAGACGAGAAGTAAATTAACCAAAGACCCAGATGTTAAAGCAATCAATGAGTCACTAAATAGGAGTTTGATGGGAAATTTAATTTAGTTGACTACTACTCATCCAAACATATGTCATGCAGTTAGAATCTTGTCTTGATTCATGACTCATCCAAAACAAATCATTGGTTAGATGCAAAGCAGCATTTGAGATATCTTCAAGGAACACGAATCTTTGGATTAGAATATTCAAAGAATGAAGATTTTAAACTTGCTGGTTTTTCAGATTCAGATCGGACAGGTTGCATAGACTCTTAGGAAATCACCCCTTGGTTATTACTTCAATCTTGGATCTGCCATTGTTTCATGAAGTTGTAAGAAGCAACCTGATGTTGCATCGTCATCCAACAAAGCCGAGTACAAGGTAGTTGTTACAGCAACATGTGAAGCTATATGGCTCAGAAAACTTTGTAAGGATCTTTTTCACCCACAACTTGATTCCATGATTGTATATTGTGATAATCGAAATGTGTTGAAGATGTCCAAGAATCCATTGTTCCATGGTCACAAAAAGCATATTGAAGTACATCATCACTTCATTCTTGAGCATGTTCTCAAAAAGGAGATTGAGCTAGTTTATACACCGACCAATGAGCAATTTGTGAATGTCTTCACCAAACTTTGAGTCGAGATAAGTTTGTACATGGGCAGCTAATAAGCCTATTTGTTATACGTAGCCCCCATCATCTAGTGTAGTGTTGGAAATATATACTCCAGTTAGTCACACTCCTTAAGCTTATGTTACATAAAGACACAGCTGTCATGTAGAGACATGTCTGCTCATATATTTTTCCTATTTAAAGGATCTTTGGATCTATAAATTATATATAACACAAATCTATTCAAAGCTCTCCAATTTCAACAGCCATAAGGAACAAGCATATAAGTTGATGGTAGGCAATTCTTTAACAATAAACTTATTTTAGCCATAAATTTTTTTAATTCTCTCATTCCTCTATCTTTGAATATAAAAGAGTCAAAGACAATAATTGCACCCTTGGGAGAAGTCTTGATTCTTGATATAGCATGTAAAGCACCATTCATGAGTTTTAACCACCTTGGGCACACTCAGTTTTTGCAGGCTAATAACACACTGCCAAAAAAATGTTGCCAAATCCTCAATTCATGTAAACTACAAGCAGGGCAGCGAATTTAATTCCTTCCTAGAGGGTTTCAGACCAAGTAGAGTGCGCCAAATGAACAATCAATATCTTCTAAGAATCCAATGAACTTGCAAGCATAATTATGTAGAAATCAGTCTATGGAGAAACAACTTCAATCCCAGTACACTTTAATCCAACATTTTTGTCCTGAGATCTTGGCAATGACATTAAGCCCTAGACATTGCCTTGTACCAGTATAAATTTTACCTTGAACAGTGTAATATTTTTCTATTTATTGGAACATTTTAAACTTCTTTACGAAAAAGGAAATAGAGAAAAGAAAAAGAAGTGTCAATCCCTCTATAGTTTGAGCATGTGTTTTGATGTCATATTTTTCTAACCAAAGGTCACACTAAATCAATATAACGAAATATATCAGTGAAGCACCTCCAATGGAGAAAGTGGACATTTCCCATTCTTCCTGTTCATCCCAGGCCTAATGATGCGACCCTTTCTATTGAACTTGCCCTTCCAACCTCTTTCGCGTGCAGCATTCATTTCAAGCTTCTCTGCCTCTCCTCCATCATAAACACAGCATGAGAAAGCTACCATGTCCTACAATTATACAAGAATAACAATCATATCCAGAATTTACTCATACAAAAATACAACATTTTTACCTAGTAAACTTAAACTTCATGCAGTAGGTAAATATTGTGTCCATTTAAAAGATACGGAAACATGGATATTATAAGCACCTCTTCAAACCGAAGATGAACAGATATAAACTTCCCATTGTGCTTGGCGCTTGCCCTAGTCATGCGCTTAACTAACTTTTCTGCAAGCGAAGCAATAGGCTCAGAAAATTTCAATGCTTCATAATTAGCCAAACATCGGAGACGCTGTATGTTGGATGGGACCTCTGATGCCAATCGATTTGCAAATGGAGATATCCGGATCACACTGGCATAAAAGAAGAAAGATTTAAGATAAATAATTATTTCATAGGCCAAACTTCCACAGAAGGTTCAAATGTATTCACCTATTCATACAGACTGATTTCTCTGTGCATGATCAAAATATCTCACAGGCCAAACTTCCAGAGAGGAATAAAATGCATTCACTTATTCACACAGACTGATTTCTCTGTGCATGATCAAAATATCTCACAGGCCAAACTTCTAAAAAGGAATAAAATGTATTCACTTATTCATACAGACTGATTTCTTTACACAATATCAAGTAGGATTCTCGCAAGCCTATAAAAATCAAATGTGCAAGTTTACAAGCACTTAACCTTTCTTGTGTAATAGACTTAACCAAGAATAAAACCCAAAGCTTCTACATTTACAAATGATAGAATTTTCCTGTACTAATCAATGCTTATAAATTTGTTCAAATCATAAGAAGTTAAGATAAGATCGCAGAAGAAATCTTAACTTACCCAGTATCAAGTAATTTGGGAAGAACATTTTGCAAGTAGTAATCGACAGAAGACCAAGCCTTAATCCGGAAATTTAAGATATTGCTTGTATTGTAGTCAAACCTCTCCATTAAATCTTCTGGGAGTTCTCTCACTATCCTTACATCATTTCTCAAAGTTCTTACAAAATGTTCTTCATCATATATGTCTCCAAACTTGCTGATAGACAAGAAATTTATAGCATTAGCTGTGCAGATGAATCATCTTGCACCAAAAATAGAAGCAGTATTACATGTTTTCACAGCCCAGGCATTCCACGAGAAAAAAATAAGCCAAGATGGAGAAACATTATAAAAATACTGGATAGCTTACCTGGGATCTTGCCAAACACTGTTAAAGTGGAACTTGGGAATCACAAGGGTTGCATTCAGAAGGCCTGCCAGAGCTACTGCATTGCAGATCTGCAAAACCGAGTAGAGTTTGTATCAGAGCCCCAATCCAATATGGAGAAATTATAAACCGTGTAGAATAATTCCAGCCAATGATACACAGAGAGATTATATACTGATGTGCGCTGCTGATTCAGACCACCATTTGCTTCAATAATTATATAACCAGTAGAACGTGATAATCCTGTAATATGCAAACACCAGCACAGGTCTTTAGCACTGTATTTTCTTTTAAGTCCCCATGAAATATATACCATATAGTATATCTAATAGTTGGTTGCAAAGCATATGAACATATTTGAATTTGTGACCAGTTTCTTAAACAAACTACGACCCTAACAGCCTAATCCCAAACAATTCACTTGAACTACCAAGGAGGCATCAAAACAAATAGCTTTTCCAGTAATTTGCTCACTTGGATGAGAAGTCTGTCAAAAAATGCCATTCTGAATATTACTATCTCTAGTTCTTTTAGTAGAAATATTTCTATGGTTTATGATAAAACAAACATGTACGAGGCTGATGGAATAGGCAAGTTAACTAATAAATTGTAGGGACGGTATCCCTTGCTCAAGTGTCAACTAGACACGTTTTCTTCTGGTATGGAGTAGCAGGATTCAGAATAAACAAGTGTGTTCATCGCCTTGACAAATAGTGACTAAATTGGGAAATTTTAAGGGTTCTATTAATGATAGACTAGTGAGGCGATAAAACTAAACACTTCTAACAAATACAACCTGCACCTTCGAAAAAAAAATCAAGCTGGCTAGAAGTTGATATCTTAGATTCTGCCATCTTGAGAGAAATGGAATTGACCTATTTCTGAAACCAATAAATAAGCGATCTATAAAACCCTAGTTATAATCTCAATTAATTATACATTCACTATCATAGGCACAATCATCAAAACCAACATGATCACGATTCTATTTCTTAAAGGAATAGAGGTTACAAACCTCTACTCAATGTACGGTTTATACAAGGTATCCATTCTTCTCCCTGCCTGGGATGTTGCCATGCTGTCATGAGCTGCAAAATATCAATTTCACATACTGTCAGCCATGAATAAGCCATCTAACATGTAATGAAGTTTAGTTTTGCTAGCATTCTTGCTATCGTAAGTACCAAAAAAAAGCCTGTCTTCTTACCACAGCAAGTTTATTCAAAAATGTTATACAATCTAATCGAACAAATCTCTTAACAATAGAGACTTCACTCTAAATATACAAAAAAGACTTACAAAATGTCCTCTGGTGGACTAAAACATCAAAAGAAAATTTGAAGCTAGCTATGTTTATATCTGAAAAACACAGGGCAATAAAGATAATCAAGAAATAAAACATAGTAATACACAAAACTAGACAATCAGATGTGTTTTGATGAAATACACTCGGGGAATTTAGAATTTTTCTTTCATCGATATGTATTTATTACTTTCACCTGTTGATATTTTTATATAGCGAGTATTCAAATGGTATTAGCGCAGGATTTGCTTGGCAAAGCTAGACCGAGTAAAAATGCACGTACTTATACTGGACCCTGGGCGCACATATATTATCACTTCTACTTAAAAATTGAAACTTTGAATCATTTTAATTTCAGAGAATGGAAAGCCTTGTTAACGCCTACAATTTTTTCAACGATATACAGCAGGCTGCAAGATTCCTTGATGCAATGCACTAATTGTTACAGAAAACTCGTTTCCATAAAACACAAAAAAGTAAAGCTGTAGAAAACTTTATCATGATTTGTTCGTTGATCTCTAAAAGATTCAGCAAAACAAATTCACAGAATCGTTATCTTAGGAAACTATTATTGTAATCAAAACTTTACCTGTTATCAGATAAACATCCTGCGGAAAAAATGGCCAAAACCACTATCACCGGGAATGGTACAACATTTAATACACAACACTTACAATAGAGAGAATTTACAAGGTCCAAATTTATGATCCATGACTATTTTGAAAATTTATGTAGCGCTAATGTATACAATTACTTGCCCCACATTGTAATTAACAGAGCCCGTCTACAGGAAAAAGACGTACCATGCCAAAAATACTAATCTGTACGCTTGATGCCGCGCAATAATATGCAGAGGCCGAAGCATTAGAAGCATTATTTACCTTAATTGAAGATCAAATCTTTTCACAAAAGCTCTGCCAAGGTGTGTGGTTTGATATCAAAATTTGATAGCCTAGATTCATTATGCAAGCCATATTGGTGATAGATCATGGAGTGAGATTGGAAAAGTTCTATAAAGAGTTTCATCCAAAGGCATTTCAAATACAGTTGGAACCATTTAAAGGCTTGACAAAGGGCGGTAGCTGGTGGCTGAGGCAACTTATATATTGAAGAGTTAGTTTTTGTGTGAAAATGACTTAAAAGGGTATGAGGATCGGATATACTTAGTCGAAGAAGTTTCGAAATGGGACTTCACCGGAACAACAGAACACGACTCTAATGCACATTATGATAAGGGCGCACAAACCCACTGCCAAGTAGAAATCTGATAAAATAAAGAAAATGCTGTGACTAAATCCAACATAAAAAGAAAGAAGATAGCAGAACGAACCACGTCAGACGAAAAAGTGAGATTATTATCATAAGCCTGCATTGCAGGCCAGAGATTGTGGAAAACTAGAGGGCTGCGATAGAGCGATCCGGAAGTGGGCTGCACGGCCACTCCAGGCATCTCCAACGACATTGTGCCCATGTAGAGCAGCATTCCCGATATGTACACCAGCGGCGCCACCAACAACACCGCATGCCTTTTCAACAAAAGCGACACCACCAAGCACACCAGCTTCTGCATAAATTTCGCAGGTGGCACTGGCAGTGGCAACGGCAATCCCCCGCCGCCCTGCATACGGCTGCTCTTGTTGCCACTGCTACATCGCCCATATTTCACCCTTCTTGTCCTTCCCGGCGAGGCAGGCGGCGAAGGCGAGGCCGATGCCGATGCATTGGGACTTCTACTCCTGCTCCTACTCCTACTCCTACTTCTGCTCCTGCTTCTGCTTCTGCTCTTGCTGCACTTACTGCTCTTACTAGCACTAATAGTGCTCGACTCTTGCCCGTAGGCCTGCATGGGGACACCTCTCATTACTGTCTTTCTTGTTCTTTTAGCCCATCAAAGGCGCTCGTTTTCATGCTGCCTGTACCAGTACAACCAGTTGCCCTAAAAAGCGGTCTTTTAAAAGTATAGTATCTAAACACCACTGTTACAATGTACGACAACGTGCCATGAGAATGACCACGGATACACAAAACTGAATAACGCTCGGAGTGAAGTGAATTGGGAATTGGCAATGCCTGGACTCTGAACGAATCTGTGCATGAATGCTATTGTTAAATCAAATAATGTTTCTTAAAATGGTTAGTGGGCGACAACAGAAGCAGGACGCGCAGTGCCAATGAATCTCCACCTTTCACTGTTTAGGCAATTTGAGCTCCTTTAGTGAAGGCCCAGTGCTTATATGTCAGGCGACGTAAACTTTAAGCAATTTGAAACGTCGAAAAGCCCGTCTTAAACCTTTGTCCTGACGCTCGGTAGAAAGTTAGATGAGATTTTTTTATGTAACTCTGCTGGTAGGCCTAGGCCAAGGTGGCATTTGCTGGGCTGTAGAGCACTTTTGTTTACTTTTTCATAATAATGAGAGTCACGGGCATGCCACTGCCATCATACTGGTGAAGATGGAGCATATATCCCGCCGTGACTACTCGAACAAGCCTTTCCATTTGCCTTGGCCATTATTATGTCTTATTTATGATAGCACCCAAGTCTTGATTGTTTGGGGGCCACGTGCTCGCCGCTGTAACTATCCTTTTCTTTTATACAGTTACTGTACGGAATCAAATCAAAAACACCAGACAACTTTTTTTTCCTTTCAAAAGAAGAAAGTATCTTACGACAAAGTGTCATTCCATTTAATTTTATCCCTTATTTACCTTTGAAGAAGAATAAAACGCGCCCTCTTTAAAAATGTATCTTAATTTTATCCCTTATTTACCTAGCTAAAATTGCATCTCTTTTTCATTTGTTTGTGAAGAGCATCACGTAAAATTTGTGTGGAAATTTTTAATTGCTTCTGAGAAGGACGAAATGAAAGGCATGGAACGGGAACATAGTCGTGTGGATGAAATAGGGTGGGCTTAGGCTTGAGCTTGGGCTTAGGCTTAGACCCCTTTCCTTATCTATACAATGCGATCTATTCGGCGATTCCATCCAAGCCGGATCTTAAAAAAAAATAAAAAATCTTTTAAAAGAATAAAATGCCTTTTCTTTGAAACGGTCTCTTAATGTAAGAGTGTAATAGTTAAAATGGCATCTCTTTTATATTTGTTTGTGAGACGTATTCTGTAAAATTTTTGTGGAAGTTGGTAGAAGAATGTATTTCTGTTTGGAGAAGAATAAGCATGTCTTCTTTGAAAAGTATCTTAACGTAATGTGTAAGGGTGTAATAGTCAAAATTTCTTTTCTTTATTTGTTTGTGAGGAATATTATGTAAAAATTGTGTGGAAGTTGGTAAAAAAGTAAATATCTAAGTGAAAGATGTCAAGAGATATTATTTTTCAAAAATCTATCTTCTATTAGATTTTTTATTGAAGTGGAATAGGCACTTTGAGAATGATATTTTTTGGCATTAGACACCTTGAGTGGAATAGGTGCTTGGACAATGGTGTCTCTTGGCATGTTGTATATAAAGATAAGTACTTTGTGAATGACATTTCTCGACATGTTTTATATGGAATTTTTTTAAGATGGAGACCTTCATAATGATATAACATCTTTTACATAGATTTTTCTAAAGATAGGTATGCTAGTTTTACTTCAAAATTATTTTTCTTAATTTACATTGTTATGTGACTTTTTTTCAAGAGAAGAGAAAGTTATGAAATAACCTTTTAGAATTAAAAGGGAGATAGAAAAATAAAGAATATTATGCCCCTTTGGTTAAAAGAGAGATTAATAAATAATATATATAAATTCTTTTAAAAGGGAAGAAATAATTATTTATTTAAATAATTATTAAAGGCAACCTTTGTGAAAGGGTGTGATGGTTTGGAAACCACCCTTTAAGGCTTATATAAAACATTTATGTGAGACTTAGAAAGAGAGAGGGAGAACATTCAAGGAAGAAGAAAGTGGTTTGGTGAGCTATGGGCATTGGAGAAGGGGTCACACAAAGTGTGTGCAACTCAGGGTATAGAGTACACCCACAATTGTCTTGGCTAGGGTTGTTATGCATGTTGATGTCAGGACATCCCTAAGGTAATCAAATAATATTAATTATTCATTTAATAGAGGAAAATAATGAATTTAATCAAATAATTAGAAATTGTTCAATTAAAATTGATGAATTAGGAGATGATGAGGAAAATGATGTAAAATAGTAAATTATGAGTTTGTGGTGTGTTCAGACAATTTTAGGTGTCTATATTTTACCCATCTTTGAGACAATGTACATGTTACATTGTTTGAAAGATATATTATTGATTGGAAAAAAAATTAATTTTTTTCGATGCCCCATGCTACCTCAGCGGATGAAGGAATGATGGAAGGATGGTAGGCTACCCCCTTGAGAGGTTAATGAAAAAATAATTTTCAGGTCGGGCTCGCAATAGGATGATAAGATAGGTTTAGTGAATTAGAGGAAAAATTAAGTCTTAAAAAGCCAAGAAACTGATCAGGAAAGATGTGAAAGGCAAGAAATAGGTTGAAGGGGGTGGGAGGGATGAAATCTAGGTTTTGGGGGACCATATAAATGTATTTGGGGTCATTTTTAATTCATTTTCATCTTGAGAGTTTGAGATTTCTAGAGCTCAGAGTTATTTTTCTTCTTAAAGACCTAGCTATGGCTCACATTCCACGTGCCCTGCACTGTGCAGATGCAGTTTGACAATTCCAACATCTGTCAGAGTAGACCCCCCCAATATGTACTTAACTTTTGTACGTTTGCACGTAGTTTTTAGGCACATTAAATGCTAGCTAAAGGTAGGACATCAAACATGTCAATCTAGGATCATCGCTTCTGAAACTCAACGCAATGCGGTTAAACACCAAAGCAACACATTTGATTTTAGCACAACACTTTTGCATAAGTGAGCTAGTTCAAGATTTAGGCTCGCTTTTGATTGTCGCCAAGTGACACTATTGAAAATAGGCTCGCTTTTGACTATCGCCAAGCGACGCTATTGAAAATAGGCTTGCTTTTGATATTGACCATGTGACACTTTTGAAAAAAATCTCACTTTATGACTGTGATAAAGCAACGCGTTTGAAAAAAGCTCACTTTTGACTTAGGGATTTGCAAACTCGAGTTCTTTTCAAACTTTTTGACAAATTGATGTTGTGGGTGTTATGCTTGCAGGTGAATGCACATTTGACTGAGATGGACATCGAGTTCCTTAGCATCATTGGACTGTATTGCATTGCATATATGCTTGAGATATGGGAGATTTTATCAACACTATCATGGAGCAGTGGCGCTCAAAGACTACGACCTTCACATTCCCTATAGGAGAGGTGATAATCACCTTGGAGGATGTGTGGCTCATTCTAAGGGTTCCCATTCATGGAGCTAGGGTTTCTTATAAGCTGGATTCAGGTGTGGAGGATTTGGAGAGGGTATTTCTTGATGATGAGCTTGAGATAGATGATGAGTAGATTGATTTGAGATAGTACATCAGTGTTGTAGATGATATCATCGTTGTGGTGGTTGGTCCAATCTATGGGCAGATTATGCTTGATAGACATTCTGGGGGTTTCTCAATTGAATGGGGCTGAGTACTCGAGATTACGATCGAGCATGTTAGGGTTTATGAATGGGGGAGTCATGCATATTGGAACACTTTTATTATGATATGCACAAGGTTGTGTATTGGAAAGCCACCAATTTTTCAGTAGGCAATACATTGCTCCCTGTTTGGGCATGGGGGCACATTGTCATGACTTGGCCTATTGGAGGGGTTTTTGATTAGCAAGTGAGCCCTTTGTGTATAGATATGGTACCTTTTGATATAATGTAGACTAAGAGATATTAATTACTAGTGTCATATTATCGACAAGTTCAGGTGACAACCATGGCTTTTGTGTGAGGCATGGGATGATGATGACATCCACCTTCCCTTTTGTAGGAAAACCTGATGGTTTATCAAGAGGACACCATATATTCTTGAGAGATACCTTCAAAATAGGGTCAGACGCTAGTTCAGGGAGGCTTAAGAGGTCCCTATAGTCGATTATCATGTGTTATTTTCCTAGACACAACAAGAGATAGAAAATTGGGGGGCCATGTCAGTCCCTTAAATAGTAGTTACACAAGTTTTGCAACTAGCGCCAGTACAGTGGTTTTGGGAAAATAGGCCAAAGGACCCAGGAGTGACAGTCAATTATGATGCCTTATGGATCTTGCAGAGACCTCTTAGGTTACACATCTTGATGGAAAAGCAATGAGATCTCAAAGGAGGAGGAGGGAGGTTGAGATAGGTAGAGACCACCATCAGCAGTAGAGGGCAAAGGTAGAGATCCCTAAGACAAAGGATAGAGGATAGTTAGAGATGGGGGTACCAGTAGTGGTACCTATAGGAGTGGGGAAGTAGAGAGGGAGTGATGATGAGATGCCCTGGGGGGAAAGCCCTAATGATGTTTGACTCTATGTTGCTCTTGGAGAGAGATTAGACTGGGACAAAGAGATAAATATCAAAGGGAGAGAGATAGCCTCACAACTCAGTCAATTCAAAGGATAGTTGAGAGAGACCAGAAGACTGTGGAGAGGGATGTCGAGATTTCCTAAAGGTAATAGGTAGAGGCTCAACTAGATCATGTCACAACTAAGAGAGATACTGAGTGGGTGAGGATGCAACAGTTGGAGGCTACGAGACAAGGCGTCGTGATCATGATGATTGATCACATTAGGGAGATTATACTTCTTGAGCAAGAATCCATATACTATTGCACCCTCTATGAGGTGGTAGTACTTGCAGGTAGGATACAACCCAGGTTTTCAGCTAGGAGCATCACAACATTGAGTGATGGGTCAAATGGAGGACTTATGGGTCAAACATCTCAGTTATAGCAATCGTCTCAATAGCCAAAGGGCTCGGGTGGTTAGATGGCTCAACAAAAGGCACAACAAGAACCTCCTCCTCCTAGTCAAGAGGAAAGGGGGAGTTCCATGCTATTATTTCTATTGTTTTGATGTATAGATATAGATTTTGATGTGCATATATGATGTATAGACATTCTTTTAATGATGTATATATAGTATAGACAATTGTATACATTAACAATTTCATATTATGTTTTGTCCCCCTAGTTTATTGGGCTTAATTAAGCTTCTAATTTTCCAAATTATGCATTCCAAAGCTTAATTTTTACCATTTTCTGAAGGAGGACAAGCATTGAAGAAATGCATCCAATCATTAATTTACCCCTGAATTTGAGTGTCCTAGAAATTTGGGCTAGGACCCATTCGCCCATGGGTGAATGGGCCCCACTCCTTAGCCAAGACCCAAATTTAAATATGTTGTTGGCTACATTTTAACATCTAAAATTCAAATATGAAGTGTCGGCTTTTGGAATGTAATTTTTGATAAATTGGATAAACACATATACATACCTAGTTATTTTATCATTTGAAATCTAACAAGCACTAATTAAAAATATATTGGAAAACTTATGATCAAGAGCACTATTGAGCAATTCAAGAGCAACATTATCAAAGTTTATTACAACAATTCAAGATCCAACATTATGTCAAATTCTATGTGTGTTCATGTTCATGTTTTGTGAAAGCTAACCCTTGTTGTAGGTCTCCAAAGAATTCAAACATTCAAGCAAAGCAAGATCCAAATCCTTGAGGAGATGTGTGACGAGCCTAGTTTTTGGTCCAATTTTGGGTAGAATCTATAGTTTATTTGCTAAAGTTGACATGGACTTTGATATTAAATGTTGATATTTTTATAGTTTCCCTCAAACCATAGACATTGGGTTTAATTCTATTTCTGCCAATTTTAATGACATTAGCCTATTATGTGGACTATCTATATTAATTTTGCATGTGATTAATGAATGTTCTTTAAGGTGATTATAGATCTGCAATTATTATGTGTACTAACATTGCCATGCAGATATACTTGAGGATACTAAATTGAGAAATGCAGTCGTCAGTTGGTCACACAGAGGAATCGTTCAAGGGTCAACCGAAGGATGATGACAGGAGATTCCCCATGTCAGTCGCATGTAACTGCCTTGTATTGGTATTTCATGATGTTGAGCAGATGCAGGCGTTACTACAACATTAAGTCTATGTTTGGACATGCATGTCTGATCGGATTCCCTGCATGTGTAACCGCCCTTCTATTATTATCTTTGTTTTCCCTAAATGGCGTACTCTCAGTTAGTGGGAGTTGACTGCCTTGTTTAGTTGATAGTATAAATAAGGTTCAAATCCTCCTTTGGGAGTTGTTGAGTTATTGATGTTGTACGATATGATAATATACTAGCATTTCCAAACAAGCTACTCTTTTTTACTTGTATTTCCTAATGAAAAAGATGAAATTCTAAGTTGAGCATTTGAGTTTATATTAAATTTTTAGAGAATACTCATCCAAGGGGGCCCACTTGGTGAGTAATTTTTCCTTTAGTTTAGTTAGTTTAGTGATTAGTTTATGTTTAGTACTTAGTTAAGAATCTAGCACTGATTGTTCCTACAACCACTAGAATTTCATTTTGTGACTGTTCTTGCACCCAAATCAGACAAAGTAGTTTCTTGTTTGTTGCTCATATTTTCATTCCTATCATGCATGTTCAACTTAGTTTAATTGTTAGTGATGTTCAACATTTACTTTGTTCCTTTCCAAGCAATTTACTTTCAGTATTGAATCTTTCTTAGTTGTAGAATGAAGATGACTACTTTGAGTTCCTAGTGCACATACTGTGCTAACCTATTTCAAGTTCACGTCCCTGGGTTGACAATTTAAATGCACCTTCATGATGGTTAAAATGGCTATTCAGGTTAGATGTCCAATCTTTGAATCATGGTTGTAAAGGCTTAGTTATTAAATCATTGTAGGAGGCCGACAATGTGCATGACTTCAATCCTTCAAGGAAGTCATTGAAGGGTGGTGAGTTGCAATGTTTTGTTCATTCATCATTCCTTCCTTTCAATTATCCATTTATCATTGGAATTGCCATTATGAAAGTGGAAACACTTACACGGGGTTTGACTAAGGCAATCCCCTATATGGCACAACATCTTCCCTCTTTTTGAATGTGCAGGTTACAGGTTTAAAGAAAATTGAAGAGAGTTTGAATATTCATTTTGCATTGTTACATTTGCTATCATCAAATTTTTCAAGCCACAAAAACTCAATTACAGAATTCACTGACAACATTCCGACAAGTTTACAACTTGGAATCAAGAGCTCAGATCCAACACCAGAGGACTACAAAAATAGTTTCAGGACCCCCTTTCAAAGACCCATTCGCCACCAGACGACTGTGTCCCTCTTGGCATGTTGAATCCAACTTTTGGTGATAGGTGCACATTAGTCTGTACTTTCCAAATCCACTTGCAAATCACTATTTTCATCTGTTTATCTTCTGGATTTTGCATTTAACATAGCAGTTCATATAGTCTAATTAGATAAATCACTTCAAATAATTTCCAATTCATTCCTAAGACTCAAAAGGATCATATCTAGGTCTGATTGACTCACCTTGGAGGTTGCAATTCAATCTATGCACCTTATTGATTTGCATCCTAATGAAATCCTAGAAATGGTGAACATTAAACCTAGGTTTTGGAAACTAAAACTTAGGGCATTTCCCCACAATTTTATGTTTTATTTTGGTGAACCTAGTATTTGACATCATAGCTTTCTGATTGGTAGTCTTGCAAACCCTAGATCTAGGTTTTGTATCATTTTGTTTTGTATTTTTCATTTAGGGTTTCATATTTACATCATAAAAAATCATAAAAATCCAAAAATCTTACATCCATATTGCATCATAACTTGCATTAGGAAGTGTTTCATTCATCTAGATCATATTTTTATTTCAAAATTGCACTCAAAAAGTGTCATACATTTGCATTTGCATTACATTGGAAAATTCTAGAAAAATAGCCACTGCTAAACCTATTTGCAGATATGAATAAAAACCTTAAACATAAAACTAAACATTCAGATTTTCAACTTTCAAAACCTTGAACAAGGACCCATTCGTCCCTGGGCGACCCTATCCTTGTACAAGTGCATCAACAAAAAATTCATAGTTGTTTGTCTGTCTGCTCAATTTTCTTGAACTTGCAAATCTCTGTTTGAATTTTATAATTACATATTTTAAAGCATTTTTTAATCTAGTTCATTTTGTGAAAGAAAGTGCATTATTGAGAGTTAAAATCTGCATTCAAAAGTCAACATTTCCAGGTCTTTGCATCTTACAATTAGTCAATTTTGTTACACATGTCAAATCTGAAATTCATATTTAAAATTGTTTAAACATTTTCAACATTGCTACATACTTACATTGTGATTTAAATTGGAACACATTAAGAAAATTTTGGAAATTTATTTACTATTATAGGTATCTACAAGTAGAATCAGAATCCTTAAGTAGTGTAGTCTTCAATCGAACTTCAAACTTTCTGAAACCCTTGACCAAGACTCAAAAGCCCCTAGGCGACCCTGTCCTACTTGTCCTGGCTAAACATAAATTTTATGAGACCTCTATTGTTGTGGTTCTTGTTTTCTTTTTCTTGTTTCTTTCCGTTTCTATGTTTTTTGTACTTATTTAGTAGTTTGGTGTTCATTTTGGGTGCACTTTTGGTGTTTTGAAACTTGCATGAGTTTCACAACCTGGTGTCCTATTACAATACTTTAGTGAGACATAATTTGAGACTCATGGCATACCATGCTATTAGTACATCCATTGTATATATTGAGTTCTCCAACCCTTTCATGACAAGTGTTGTCAATAATCAACCCATTTTGGACTTATCCCTAATGCCACAATTCCCATTACATTACCATTAACCACTATCAATGATGTTGAAACCATGGTGGCCCATGTTCCTGAAGAGAAAATGAAACAATTAGATAAAGCCTTATAAAAACTTCAAGACTATGTGAATACAAAATATACCATTAGCACAACAATCCTCGTGATAGATAACATGAGAAAATTGCTTAATGATGCTCAAGGATTAGAGATAATGTGTAGTCTAGCCTAAATCATAGATAACCATGTCCCTATAATGGCTAGTTGCACTAAAACTTTAGGATACACTCAAAGTAAAGTTTCTCTCCCTACAACTATGACCCTTATTCCCACATATATAAATCCAATTGTTACCACAATGATGCAACCAAACAACAATATAGCTCCAACTTCGGGTATTTCCACTGGGAATCCTTATGGTTTTGTGAACTCAAACATCATATCTCTAAACCCATCACCCTTCACAAAATTGAAATATAGTAGTCCGCCTAACACATATACACTTCCACCATATTCACCTCATTCCCAAAAATATGACAAGTAATGATTTTATCATAAACCAACTCTTGCAAAATGTGACACCCCTTCAACAACATTAAACCAAAATCAAAATAGACAAGCATCACAATGTGTCAAAAGAAACCCATTTCCATTAGAGATATTGAAAGCATAAATGCCACAAAATATAGAGATACCTCACTTTGAGAAATACAACAGTAAGGGAGACCTTAGCAGCCATATATCCGCATACACAACCTCATGTAGTGACTTCATTTTTGAAGATAAGCTCTTGGCTAAACATTTTCGTTGTTCATTAAAGGGCATGGCCTTGGAGTGGTTTTTTTCATTACCAAATAAATCAATTCACTCATTTAATGAGCTTGTTGATGCTTTCCTCAACCATTTCCAAGTGCACATTGGTCCTAATATCAACATAACTAATTTAATGTGATGAAAACAAAGACAAGGTGAAAAGTTTACATATTTCATAAACCGCTATCAGTTGATATTAACACAAGTTAATCTAACTCTTCCTGATGGAGAAATTCAAAGAATGTTCATTGATAACTTACAAACTAACATAAGGGAAAAAGTCCTATTAATGAAATTTATATCCTTTATAAGTTTGTGTGTGGTGCTTCGTGTAATGACCTGCGCATTGAATAAATAGATTTTCAATTTATTTCTTATTGGATTGATAAATATTTTCATCCAATATTATTAAGATAGATAACTGAGTTCCCAAATTATAAATGAAATAAATTTTGAATAATGAAGTTTGATTCAAATATTAATTTGATAATGGAAATTTGATAAATAAATATAATATTTATTTATGATTAATCAATTAAAATCATTTGTTAGCTTTGAATATAAATCTTCCTATCATCTATATAGGCCTTGATAACTTGGATGTCTTTCCTGATTGATATCCTTATACTCATGCATCTTACTTGGAGTCCTTTTAGGTTTATATGCGTGAAACATATACTCCCATATTATAAAAAAATTCTCATATAGAGCAATTCCACAATGGGTAAATCAGTAATAAAAATAAGTCTACAATGTTTCATCCTTCTTTCCACCATTTCTTCATTATTTTATATCTCCATATCTACATGATTAGAGACACCCTAATTGAAGGGTCATGAATTTTCAAATAGGTATGACTTTCCTTTATAAGTTGTTGACCTTTCAATCTAGTCACAATCATTAGTCAAGCATAATCACACCTCTTTATTAAGTATCATTGTCTTTAATTAGGTAATGATCATTGTTATTTCCTTGGTTGGGATTTATTAACTTAGACATTAATTATTTTAATAGTTAACCTTTTTCTTCAGATACTGATGTTGCTGCCTTTTAATATCTCCTTCCTTTTATATTAACCAATTCATTTATTTTAACCATATGATGGTAGGTGCATTGAAATTAATCTCCAGTCAATATGGATATTGGACATGGCTCAAAGAAGGTCCACAACCTCTCCAAAAAGCATCTATAGATTTATTCTAATCGCTGACCATTCCACTATCTTTTCCCATATACAACGACTTAGGAAAATCGGGCAAGCAAGCAGGCAAGTCCCGATTCTAATGAGTATAATCTGAGTTTTGACTTTTTTCATGATGCAACATATGGTTGTCATTGTCCCAATAAGAACATAGAAAGCCAGTGAATATTAAAATATGGTGCTCATCTCTTTTTCTATCAATAAATAAATAACACTTCATTTTAAACCCAACATCTTTCAATAATGATTTAATATTCATAATCCATCACTCAATAGCAATATAGATATTTGAAGAGTTAATGAAGTAAACAATACACCAAGCAATCCATTAGCGCTAGTATCTTAAAATAAATGTGATGTCACTACCAATAATATCGATTATCCAAAAATAGAACATTATAAGTCCTCCCACCCAAGATTACTTGTCCTCAAGCAATCCTGCTCTAGGTTCCCATATCAATTGAGGCAATCTATATGAATTTTGTTGTAAATGCAAAACTGACCCACACCATTAAGTACCTTAACCTTTTTCCACTGCACCACTCTGCTACAATAATTATCATGCCAAGAGTTATTAGGCAACTCAATGTGACCCTTGTGGAGGAAAGTACCAACTACACCAATCTTTGGATCCCAAATCCTATGTTCAACTCCAATCTCTTTATTGAAATTGGAAAGATCTCTCCTATCCAACTTGATGAATGGATGGACAATTATTATATTAGTACTCAACCCAAGAAGTGGGTTGTCAATTAGCAGAAGACTATTGTCATGCTCAACCCCATCATCTTGTTGATTAAATTCCTCATGAATGCAATCAAGTTCTTCCTCTACTTGTTTGATCACAATTACCCTTCCCCCATTTTCTTCAATAACCAAGGTCTAGTAGTCAGTTTCTAGAAGATAAAATTGAATATTCTTCAAGGAATCCTTGGTTGTAATAAGCCATAATGTAGGTACATCAATCTTAGTCTTAGTTTCATGGTATAATTATGATACCTCATCTACAATCTTGGTAGCCACATCTTTGTCATGATTAATGTGCAAGTAGGTTATTTTAATTTCCTTCATAGTGTTCTCCATTATTTGCAAATCATTAAGAAAAATATTAATTTCACTTTGACCTCTTGGTGCATTTTGAATTATGTTTTCCACATGTCGATGTGCGCTATCCCAAATAGATAAAATTTGCACTTCATTTTTAGTGGTCACCATGAATTTATTCTTCCAACTTCCCTTGGGAATTTCAAGTTCTTGCAAGTTGAATGTATTATTGTTATGGTGCACACAAAAATTAAAACTTTGCCCATATTTGTCACCAATGTCTCCATCATTATCTTCAATCTTATCATAGGATTCTATAATAGCTTCTTTATCCAACTCAAAAAATGGATTGTCATAGGTCATATTAGCTTCAACTTCAAACAAGGGATTACTAACAAACTGATAGTGATTCTTGATTCCAATATCAAGCCTCTCTTGTTGCTGGTCCAAACTATTATTTAAATATTTGGGACAATGGTTAGGTTCATAAGTCTCATGGGTGTTTCCTAGTTCCTTGATCTCTTAGGTTTTTCCTTTGTTCCCCTCTTCTGTGAAATGTTCAGTGTCTACAATCAAATTTTGTGAGGGTCTTTGCTCTTCTCTGTTTTTAGCTTCACTTTGCTTGTATAAATCTACGGCCTCAAGGTGACTTGAATTGTCATATAACCTCTCTTTCGATTCACTTTTATTAGGATTACTCTTCTCATTAGTAATAATTGATTGATTAGAAGAGACCATATCCTCCTCTAAAGGTGAGGGAGAATTGTGACCAAAATACTTATCCCTAAGTGACTGCACATAATTTGTTGTATGATCAATAGTCTCCATCCCTTCTATAGGCTCAATCGTTAGTTCTTTTTCTATTGTTTTTCATATGCTTTCAGACACTTTACATATATTTTATAAGTACCTTCCAAACAATACTTCCATGATATGTTATCCTTTCATGCATACTTTGCAACTTTGAACCTATTTTGTGAATATGAAATATGGTGAATATTCATAGTATTGCATGATTTAAACATGAGTATGTATGTATATGAATGGAATTATATGATTTAATTATGATGGTTAGTTGCATATGTATGTTGTGTGGATTGACCTCTCTACAACTCAGCATGTGGTAACAAGAATGGAGCATTTGTAGCAAGAACCAAAGAAACGTAATAGGGGATCAGTGGAGTTCAAGCCACCTAAAGTGCAGGAAGTTGTGGAGCTGAACGTGAATTGTCATGGAAGGAATAAATGTTGAAGAAGGATACTTGTTCTAAAATTCTAAACGTTTTCTAATGTGTTTCACATGCAAACTATTTCATTGGAGTTCTTAGTTGAATAGGTCTCTTCTTCCTTTTCGGTTAGAATGAATAAGTTAGTCTTAATTTGATATCCTCGTATCTAGGAGTGAGATTAATTATTACAGTTAGTTAGTAGTTTGAATAAGACTCTCCTTGTTTTTGTATAAAGTCAGGGGATGATCTCATAGTAAAGTTAGTTGGTTGTTAAGTTATTAGCAGTTAGTCATTTTCTAATTTCAAGTGATTCAAAAACATGTTGTTGAAATGCAATTATTGGATACAATCTGTAAGACGGGTTTTGTTTGAATATCTAGTGATATGCAATGAATGGAGTTGTGTGTTACATGGATGTGTAAGAATATGAGTTAGATTTGGTTCTAGGTTAAGTGAGACAGTCCCTTGAGCTAGCCACTCAAGGTACTACCCCTCACTTCATCTATTTACTTGTTCATTTATGCATTTATGCATTTTGTTTCTATTCCTTTATAAATGCATTGCAAAGTAAAGTAAATGGCTCTTACAATTGGTTACAATAGTTGTTGTTCATGAACAAATGTGTAATTGATGAATCATAGCACTTCAGAGATTATAATTAGTTATCTCGTTATTTTGAATAGTTTTGGATTGATTATGTACTTACTTTTTATTAGCATTCATCTACATCTTATGCTACAGGTACCCGTAGCCATTAGGTTTTGTAACTACTTTTATTGTTTTTGCAATTCTATAAGATTCCAACAAAGTAGAATAGTTTGAATAAGTTGCATAGGATAATCTAAGTGAACATGATTCCATGAAGGCACATGTAGTGTAGTGCCATCATAATTTTATTCACCTTGGTTGATGATTTAAGGTAGGCTTGCAATATCAAGTGGATTGTTCAGCAAGGTACAACCCTAAATTGTGTAAATTTTACCAAGTCCACAACACATTAGTTTTTCCTTTACATTTTTGGCATCGTTGCCGAGGATGGTGCTATCTTCATAGACCTATTCTTAAAGTTTTCATAGTTAACTTTTCTTTCCCGTATTAGGAATGTTATATTTCATCTTCAAAACACTAAGAATTATACTAACATTGTGCAGGATCATTGTCATACAGTCAAAACTACTGTATGTAGAGGCAAAAAGATAATTAAGGAAGATTTTTCCCTTCAACCAAAAAAGATAGAAAAGATATTGGTGATTTTTTTGAATACATTGAAGATATTGTTGAACGAGAGGACACTGCCTTTCCATCTTATCATCACCATCTTTCAAAAATATTGAAGGGACATTTCAAACAATGGGAGATACATCAGTGGATGATCCCCCAGAGCATGGTACCTTTGAGTTCCCCATTACTAACCAAGCAAGAGCTATTATGCTGAAGAATATTCCACTATGAACATTACCAGTCTTTTATGGGTTGGTGACTGAGGACCCAAATACCTTTCTCTTTGAGTTTGATGTTTTGTGCAAAAGTTATGATTATATTTTTGATGCCTATTGGCTCAAGCTCTTCCCCGATACTCTAAAAGATGTTTCCCTTAGATGGTTTATGGGGCTTGGCAAGGATATTGCTCTAGATTGGGATACCATGAAGATAATGTTCTTGGAAAAATACAAGGATTATTGCAGCGGATTAGATTGAAGAAGAGATGAATTTTTTAGAATGTCACAAAAGGAGGATGATCCATTAGAATATTATGTGGAGAGATTTCAGTTTTCTTTGAAGAAAAACCCACAAAATAAATTATCTGAGGAATCCCTTAAATTAGTATTTTTAAGGGGGGTTAATGAAGAATGTATGGATGCCCTTAATCTTATTGGGGAAGGAGATATCTCTCAAATCCCATTTGAATAAATTTGTAGGGTCTGCAGGAACTATTCCAGGGCCTTTACTAAAAGTCCAAGGGGAGAGAGGACATCCATCACAAGTAAGTCATCTAATGGGGTTTCAAAAGTAGAAATCAAAAATTTGTAAAAATTTGTTGCCCAACATGAAAGAGGATATTATCAGTCATTTAGCAACATAGTTGGAAAACCTACACATAAAGAAGAAATAAGAGGAAGTAGAAGCTATGCTCACCAAATACTGCCCTAACTGTAGGCAAAGGAAAGAAAACTGTAAGTATAAGAGAGTGGCTAGTATTCAACAAGATAAAGTTGAGAAACCTAATTTTTAGCCAATTGAAGGAGATGATGGTTAGATCTTTTATATAGTACAAAGGGGGCCATGGAAACAACGAAAAGGTGTGCCTCAAAACCTCCTCAACTTTAATTTATCCTTTCCTATTGCAAATCAAAACTTTTCTACATGGAACTTTTAGCCTTGGCCAACAAATCAAAACCAATGGTAAAATCCTCAATGGCCAAACCCTTAACCTAGTTGGATCCAACAACAATTAAATCCTTGGTCACAACAAGGATTTCAAAGCTCCAATTATAACCCTCAGTGGCCTACACAACAAAATCAGTGGCAACCCCAATGTCAAAAAGGCCAACAATGGTAGCAAAAAATGAATTACCAACAACCTATGCTTCCACCTCAGCCTCAACAACAATCTATCATACCTCCATCAAATCATCAACCTCAGCCATCTAGACTATCACAAATACCTACCCAACCTGCACCTAACCCTAACACTAAGCCTATTCAATAGGCTTACACTAACAAAGCTATGCAATACCCCACTTATGGGGTAGAGGTGAGTGATGTCCACCTTAGATCAGGGAACAAGTTGCGGGACCTTCATCTCCCCAAATTACATAATTAGATGATAAAGAACCCACACAAGAAGCCTCAAATAAACAACCTCTAGAATTTGAGTCAAATCAAGGACTCTAGACTACATCACATTTGAAGCCTCCTTTCCTTGAACGCTTGGCTATCTAGAAGAAACAAACGTAGGCTAAACAAATGTAGGCTAAAACTGACCTTCTAGGGTAGTTAAAAGATGTAAGCATTAAGATTCCCTTAATCCAAGCTATCGATGATATCCCTATCTATACTAAAACTTCTAGAGATCTCTACCTTAAAAATCTAAGAAGGAAAAGAAAGGACCCACAAATAGTTCAAGTTTTGGGTAGCCTTGTTGACATGATGCTAGGGAATATAATTGTCCCCAAGTACACATATCTTGGTAGTCTAGTAGTGGACGTTAAAATCAAAGAGTCTCTCATCAAGAATAATTTGATAGACTTGGGTGCTGCAATTAATGTAATAACCAAGGAGACAATGCAACTACTACAGTTAGCCAACCTTAGGCCTACTCAAATAGTTTTATAGTTGGCTGATAGGTCTATAGTTAAGCCTAAAGGAGTTATTGAGGACTTGGTAATTGCATTAGATTCTTGGGAATACCCTGTTGATTTTATAGTACTTCAACCCAAGGTTAATCTTGTTGGTTATGTGGTCATCCTAGGCAGACCTTGGTTAGTAATAGCCAATGCATTTATAGGGTGTAGGTCTTGTAAAATGATAATATCCAATGGGACAATTACAAATAACCTAGTTCTTTATCCACCATCCCAACCACATCAAGACCTTGAACAAACCATTTGGCCCCACTTGGATGATGAAGACAACTATTCATTGTAGACCCTAACAACCATTGAACGCAACCCCTTACTGGATATTCAAGATGAAGATAAGTTGATTGCTCATATTATAAAAAATGACTATGGGAGGCATCCACAGTAGAAGGGTTGCCTATCCTGCTTACAAGACCCCTTGGAAAGCATAATACCCACCAATTCCTCACAAGAGAAATCACAAATATTTCACTTTATTACCCTAGAAATGCTTACCAATAATACTTAGCCTTGATTTGTCTTCTGTACAAGAAATGTCTAAATAATTGGAGATCAAGCTAGGTAAGATGTTGAATGTTAATAATGCATTAACCGATGAATAGTAGAAATACCTGAACATAGTGCTATAGGCACATGCAACAATGTTTGCATGGGATTATAGTGACATGAAAGACATTGATCCTATCTTATGCGTGCATAAAATTTACATTAATGATGGATACAGACCTAAAGATAGCCACAAAGACACATGAATCCAACTCTAAGAGAGATAGTGAAAGTTGAACTATAAAAGCTTTTGGATGCAAGATTTATATACCCTATATCAAACAGTGAATGGGTTTCACCATTGGTAATAGTTCCCAAGAAAGGTGGCAAATAGATATTTTGTGTTGATTACAAGGAACTAAACAATGCCACAAGGAAGGATCACTTTCCACTGCCATTTATCGACTGAGTTCTTGATTCTTTGGTAGGGAATAAATATTTCTCATTTCTTGATGGTTTCAGTGATTATAACCAAATCAAGATTGCACCAGAAGATCAAGATAAGACCACATTCACCTGTCTCTAGGGTACCTTTGCATATTTTGTCTTACCTTTTGGTAAGTGCAATACTCCAACTATATTTCAGAGGGCAATGCTAAGTATTTTTTCTAATTTTTCCCAAGAAAGTATGGAGATTTACATGGATGAATTTTCCACATATGGTGAAACATATGATGAGGCCTTCTAAAATTTGGAAAAGGTTTCTAAGAGGTGCATAGAACACAATCTATCTTTGAGCAATGAAAATTGTTCTATGATGATGACACAAAGCATTGTCTTGGGACATTTTATTTCTAGCGCAGGGATACAAGTTGACCCAAAGAAGATTGAAATCATATCTACCCTGCCTATTATATAGAGATAGAAATATGTATGAAGCTTCCTTGGATATGTACGGATCTTCCTTGGACATGCAAGTTATTACAGGCGATTCATCCAAGACTTTAGAAAAAAAATTGCACCTTTGTTTACTTTGTTGAAAAGGTACATTGAATTTAATTGGACTCAAGACTATCAAAATTCATTCGAGAAATTAAAAGCAGCTCTGAATCATGCACCACTTCTAAGAGGTCCAAATTGGACATTGCTATTCCACATACACACTGATGTATCCGAATTTTCTATTGGAGTAATCCTAAGGTAGAAAGAAGGTAATAAGGAATATGCAATATAGTATGTCAGCAAAAACCTACAAGGAGCAAATTTAAATTGCACTGTGATAGAAAAAAGATGGTTGTTGTTGTATATGCCATTAACAAGTTCAGACACTACATTACTAGCTATCAAGTGTTCATACATGCAGACCATACAACAATTAGATACTTGACATGAATAAACCAGTAGTAGGTGGAAGACTTGTAAGGTGGTTGTTTTTACTGCAAGAATTTGAAATAATAGTTGACAAACTAGGAAAGGCTAACGTGGTTGTTGATTTTTTGTCTAGATTTCCTACAAAATCAACAAAAAAGAGTGGTTGATGATTCTTTTCATGATGAGAATCTATTTTATCTAAACATACACAATCCATGGTATGCCAATATAGTTAAATATTTGATGACAGGATAGACTCCAGGTTACTTTTCTCCAAGGGAGAAAATATAGTTAGTTCACAAATGCTTCCCTTATTCTTGGATTCTTGGATTTTTATTTTACACTGGCCCAGATAAGATGTATCAGGGAGGATGAAGTTTTTGATATATTGAAAGCATGCCATGATGAACCCTATGTTGTACATTTTGCAGCTAAAAGGACAACCTTTAAGATCTTGACAATAGGGTATTACTGGCCAACCCTACATAAAGACTCTGTTAAGTATACTAGAATTTTTTATCGATTTAAGAGAATGGGGAGACCCACAAGAAGTGATGAAATTCATTTGTAGCCCTAACTAGTGTAACGCCCTACCAAGGAACCCCAAAGGACAACACTAACTATGAAAAATTAATGAAACATTTTTTTTTAGTAAATAACAATAGAATACATAACATAATAATCTAAACCTAGGTCCTCTAAGGATCCTCAACTGTGCTACTCACAATCAAGATTACAAGAAAAAGAGATTACAAGATCGATCTACATTCAAGTTTAAATTTTAAGTACCACATTAAATGATTCTGCATTACTTAATTTCATCACATAACAACCAATAATCCAACATTAAAGATCATTTTCTAACTATCTATCATATGAAAGATGCATCTCTTTATAATACTCTTACATGATTAAATCATCAGTAATATCACTACGATGATTACACCAATATTATACAATAATACATCAAGAGGTACAAATGGAAATAGAATCCCATATATAATACATGAAAGGATTCCTTTCCAACTAGAACAAGAATTGGAATCGACAGTACAATGAACAATCTTCATGCACACAAACACACAACAAAAATACCCAATGGAGGAAAAGCACCAACCCCCCGACCATGTGGAACCCTAAGGTCCACCCCCATGCTAAGAGATAACACAAGGTCCCACATCCAACAAACAATCAAGAAGAAATAGACTAACACAAACTAAGGTTATATAAGACTCTGACGCACCATTGCTAACAATACCAACACCACTTCCAGAGGCACTCACACATCAAGAGGAAAATACAACTAGGGAGTGCTAGACTACAATAGGGAGGAGTGTCATCACATGGTTCAAGCATGGGTTGTCCTGGACGTCTTAGGTTCTGACCCCATTGAGAGCCACTCCCCCTACTTGCAACTAGAAAAACCTTCAATATAATATCATTACCACACCTCAAGAATCCATGCTTAATAGGAGCAACACCCTTATGGAACAACTTGACGCAAAGGCACCCACTTTACAATTACAAAACTCTCAGTCCAACAATCAAGACTCAATATTAAAAATAATCCAAATTAATCATAAAATTACAATCATGAATACATTGCTTTATACAAGACATTATTCCCACCTTCCTATGACTCATTTAACTTAATCCTTTAAGTCTCTTAATAGATTATTTACCACAGTAATTTGAAACTAACTATAATAGCAAATATTCTAACTAAATAATTCTATAGGAATTTTACTAATCAACTAACAACTAATCATGAAAGTAGTCAACACTTACTAATTAACAAAAGGGTAATCTATATCGTTTATCATATAAACCGAACCATTTATCTAATCTTCAATCGTTAATCTAACATTTCTATTTCCTTCACTTAAATTTAACTTAATCATTTAACCTTCAAGTAAATAACACTATGTAAATATAGATTCACTTATCTCCCTTAATGAACCCTAGTTTTCCACTACTAAATAATTACCAATATCCACCTATCATTTAATTATTTTAACATTTAATCTATACATTACCCTAATCATTTCACCTTCCAGTAAACAAGACTATGCAATATACTTTCATTTATCTATTTGCGGGCTAATTCAATCCAGTTAATTAATTACATAATTTAAATATTCAATTTAATAACAATAAATTTTAATCTTTTATCAATGGCATTTTATTTCTTCTCTTACCATAGAGTCTTCTACATCCAGAAAAAACACTCTTTCCTAACTCACCATTATATATTATAACATATATATACACACATATACATATAAACATATATATCATAATATCCCTAAGATGCAATCAAAATATAATATTATATTTATAAAATAAAACCGTAATATTAACTTAAATCCATTCGATATGTATGACTTAATATCAGTAAAAATAAAACCATATCAATATCGAATTTCAAACTGAAATCATATTATCAATAGAAATGAAATCATAAAAGAAGGACATTATTGAACGCATCATATAAAATAAAATATCAAAATTCATCTCGCACAAGCTAACCCTAAAGGCAAGCTGCGATGGCAGTAGTTGGTGTCGGTAGTGCTTAGGGCATATGACCGGTTGAAAGGAGGCCCTCAAAGCGATCTTGTCTCAAGGAAAGATACGACAGTAGGAGGCGCTGATTTGAATATGCAGAAAAGGCTTAAGAATATTTCAAGAAAAAGAGGTCGACTGGTGTAATGCCAAGTTCCACTGTATTTGACAACGTGTGTGTATATCAAATTTTTTCGTTATAATTGCTTTGATAGACAGGCACACAAGAACTGGCGATATAGAGAATGCACCCAAACTCTTGACAGAATGCCTCCAAGAGGTGTCAAATCATGGAATGCAAAGGTTGCAAGATATGCAGAAAGTGGATTTATTGAAACTTTCAAGCAAATGCAATTAACCTGGTAGACATGCGTGCAAAAAGTGGAAGCATAGATAAGGGACATGGACTGATTGTTGGAATGCCTCAAATAGACGTCATCTCAAGGAGGGAGATGATTGCAGAATACACACCAATTAGATTTTGCAGGAAGCTCTCATAATCTTTGAATTAATAAAGCATTATGGAACTCATCCTAATATTGCAAGCTTTTCTTGTGTTCTAGGTGCAAGCAGTCATGCAGGTTTAGTGGACGCGGGCTGCACATATTGGATTGCTGAAAAGGGTTAAGATGATTTTATGCAAATGCAATTGGCAAATGTAACACCCAAATCCACTGCATAAGCAAGTGCACGTGTAAGCCAGATTTTATTGATATAATTGCCTGGTAGGCATGTATGCAAGAATTGGAAACACAGGGAAGGCACCCAAACGCTTTGACAAGAAACCTTGAAGAGATGTCAATTTATGGAAATCAATGGTTGCAAGATACACACAAAATGGATTTGCTGAGAAGGCTTAATAAACTTTCGAACAAATGTAATTGGTTAAAAAAAGATGTCAGACATTGGGATGTAATGATTGCTGAAAATGCACAGGCAAGAAAGTGCGCTTAAGGAGAAGGAGTTCTAAGGAGATTATGCTTTGGAGAAGCCGCGATAAGAATGCAGATCACTATTTTAATGTGACAATCAATGACATCTATCGAACATAGAAATTGCATTATGGCTCATGTATTCCTAGCCTACTCTGTCAACAAAAAAACTAGGACAAATTACAATAGCATTTCCCTTTATTCAAAATATAGCAAGGCAACAATAACATACTTGTGATAGCTCCCTTGCGTTCAACGTGATTTTTCCTTCTTGTTCTCGATATCCAAAACATAAGCATAGATATTGCCACAGAAAAGGGTGTTTGCCCTCCAGTTTAATAACACCGTGTTGATCATTCATTCATTCAATTTCCTCGCAGTGAAAGCCCTCTTCTGATTGTTGAGACCCACAAATTTATCTCTCCCCCATAAATCAATGCAGAAGGGCTTCAAGAAACATTTCTCCCCTGTAACCTGATCAAAATTCCTTCTCCAAAAATGTTTTCTGAAAGAGTGGTTGTACGGGAATTCCAACCAACTATTTCAACTGGCTAAAGTTAGTTTTTCTTTTAATTTAATAGATCAATCTTCTCGACACCCTCAAAAATTCATTTTAAATTAATTAAAATTATTTTATTTAAATTCATAATTTGGAGTAAACCCAATTTCACGCAACCGGATAAAATCATTTACCCACAATTACTTATACATACCCTAAAATTATTTAATTAACCTGACTTAATAATATTCTCTTTACCATCTTTTTTATATTTTCATTTATTAATTACAATATTACACTATAAATTTTTTAATTTCAACATTACATTATAAATCTATTTCATTATTAATTATGGTTATATATATATATTTATTTATTTATCAAAGTGTACATTTTTTCCTAGCAAATTATTTTAATGCATAAGATAACCAAGGCATATAATTAGAAAAACTAAATCAAAAGCCAAAACAACTACCTGACTACTATCCAGGGTCAATGTGCAAAACCTTAAGCAACACTAAGAAACCAAACTGACAAAACTGATAAGGTATCAAACTGAATTGTCATCCTCTTCGAGGATGATGGCTAGGGTAGGGGACCAAGCGTTATCTCTTAATCAACTAATCTATTGGGTTGAAGGCACGCTCAAACCTACTAATTCAGGTGGACATGTAGCCTAGTACCTATTCACTCAAACATACAAATTAGAACACATGTGCATAATATTCAGAGTACTAGGAAAGGAACTCTAGCATTCATATCTCATTCTCATATGTCTCCCATACATCCAATGGTACAATGCTTGCCTTTCCAAAAATATACTATTGCATCACCTAAATATCTGAATAAATCTCTACAAAGCAATAATAACATGGCAATATACATCATACTCACTAAAGCACTAACAAGAGCTCATGTACCATCTACAAACACAACACTTAAACACAAGTCAGTACATCTTCATGACCAAAAAGATAATCAAAATCATAATGACATGTCAGCATATATTATAATCAAGTGAAAACCTTAAAGGTAACCAAGGTACTCCCATCACATCAATATATCCATAGCTTGCATCCTTCATTTTCAGGTTCCTTAGCCAAACCTCTTGCACATCCAAGGTGAGAATGGAGGGGAACTACAACTAGCACTAGATCCTTTTGATAAATGGGGGCTAGATTTTATTGGACCTATCTCTCCCACTTCAAACAACAAGGAATACATATTGGTATGCACTGACTACTTAAC
This sequence comes from Sequoiadendron giganteum, assembly GCA_007115665.2. Lineage (NCBI taxonomy): Eukaryota > Viridiplantae > Streptophyta > Pinopsida > Cupressales > Cupressaceae > Sequoiadendron > Sequoiadendron giganteum. Next base: position 409,410,338 of record CM021108.1, on the reverse strand, counting down.
CAAATGGGCACAGGTAAAAGCATTGCAGTTTTCCAAAGATGACAATGTGGCAAAATTCTTATATGAGGAAATCTTCACTAGGTATGGTGTACCTAGAAAGATAGTGACTAATCAAGGACCACAATTCACAACAGACCTAATCGGCAAGTTGGTGAAGGAGTATCAAATCAGCACAAGAAATCTACCCCATGTCATCCTCAAGCTAATGGTCAAGTAGAGGTCACAAATAGGGAGATTGAGAATATATTGACAAAAATAGTGCAACTTCATAGAAGAGATTGGGTATTCAAATTACCAAAAGTTGTTTGGGCATATAGAACCACATGGAAGACAACTACAAGTTTTACCCCTTATGAATTGGTTTATGACAAGACAAAAGTGTTTCCTATAGAGTTTGAATACAAAACTCTATGAACAATAGTAGAATTAGGGATGGACTTAACAAGGGCTCAAAAGGAAAGGTTACAACATTCGAATGCCCTTGATGAAATCAGATTACAGGAAATACGCCACATAGAGGTTATTTAGAAACAATATTAAATGGCATGATCCATATAGTAAGACTAAGGAATCCAACGAAGGTGATTGGGCACTTTTGTACGATTCCAGATACAAAGATTTCAAAGGAAAGTTCCAATCTAGATGGTTAGGACCCTATGAAATTCAACAAGTATTTTCGAATGGTGCAATGCACTTACAAACCATTGATGAGGTCAGGTTTTCACTCTTGGTTAGTGGCCACAGACTAAAGCTTTATAAGAAACCAGTTTAAAAAGATGATTTCATTATATCTCTTACAAACTAGTATGGTGCTCACAATACTACAGATATAGGATCTAAAACACAAGATGGCGTTCCAATAGAAGGTGATTTACCCAACACGTCTTGTGATCCAGAGGTTGAGTTGTGTAACTCAACTCTTTAAATCACCCAAACATAATTTTTCATGCTTTAAAACCACATGCACACACAACACATTATCCATGACACACAACACATTATCCATGATGTACACATTTTGCTCCAGAGGGACAGGTGTTCTTCAGTTCATTCAACATTTATCAAGACCCGTTTCAAATGGGACATGAAAATTAAATCTATAAAACAAAGAAGGGCCATGTGCTTGGAGTACTCGTAGCAACACCTATTGAGAGTAAGCTAAAATAATTTGGCGAAATTGATTTTTTTCCCGCTCATTCCACCAAATATCAGATGCGTCATTTATTTCTCAATAAAGCACTCATAGCAAGTACATCTCAAATCACAACCACCAAATTTCTATCCACTACCATGCATTTAATGCCAATCAAATCAATTGAACGCCAAGATATGTGTTTCTCTAGTTCCAAACTACGTACAACAATAATTACCATCACACACGTATGATAGGTAACTTCTCATAATTAAAGTAGATTTTTTTTGTATTCATTATTATTATTGGTTTAAGTTATTCATGCAAAAATATTTCACCATCAATTTCAATTATTATCCTATCACCCCTGCCAAGTCATGCATGAAGTGAGGTCACTTGAAATAAAGTTGGGGGGATGGGTATAATAGTCATGATTTTTTAATTTTCACCACCTAAGTTTGTCAAATAGAATTTTATGTCTTCCTCCTAAAAATAGAAGACATCTCTGTTGTTTCCAATGTTGTGATTGTGATTTTTTCCCTAAAAATAAGCTAAGGTACAAAGATTTTAACTTAATTGAGTTAGAAGAAAGGGGATTGTGAAGTTACAGTATTGGGTATAAGAGAAGGCATTAGAAGGAGCAATGAAATTGGAGGGTTTTACAGGTGGTGGAGTCAAACTTTGAGCAAAATTTGAACTTTTCAAGGTTGCAGAGCATTGAGATAATGGGAGGTGATGTTATACAGAGGGAACCATCTGCATATAAGGAAATATTAGAAGATACAATGGTAATAAGGAAATATTTCTTGAAGCTGACGGAGTATGAAAATGAAATGGTGAGAGATTTTGCAGCTACATTGAAATGTGATGAGGAAATAGTGAAAGGATTGGTAGTGGATGTCTCCAAAATGGTAATTGCTCGTCACAGGATTACCTCGTATAGGGTTTGAATACCCAACTCATGCAGATGTAGTTGCGGTAAGGGAGGAACTTTGTGAGTGAGGATAAAATATGGACTCAACATCACAAGGTACAAAGAGGATTTTCCTTCCATTCTTTTTGGGAAGATGTGTTGGTTATATCATTAAATATCTTACTTGTGATGGACGTCAAAACCTTTTATAAACTGTGCATTTTAAGCTGTTAAATCATTTACAACATGAAAAGTTGGTAAATGTGCCCAATTTCATGTATAATATGTTGAAGAGAATGTCATCTAAATACCAGAGGAAACAAACAGGCACCACACTGTCTCATCATTGCTTAATAACCCTATTGGTTAAAAGGAGTATGAGAATTCACCACCTATAGGTTAATTGGGATGACTTCAAAAATTGCAAGGATATCACCAAGTTGCTTGAGGCACCTGGGTATGTGCAAGATCATCATGGAAAAAATAGGCCCTTAAGTGGCAATAAAAAGACAGAAAATCATAGTTAGACAACTTGATATAAAAATTTGAGTAAGTTATCTATATTATTTCAAAAAAATGTAATAATAGAATCTGTAGCAAATTGAATGTAGTTTCTAAACTACTAGACCTTTATTTTTTTTTTAAATCTATTTGGTGAAAATTTGAAATTTCAATGCAGTAGTATTTAAATTTCAGGGTAAAAATAAGAAGTAGGTGTCTGTCTGACCACCGTAACCATAATAAAATGATACTATTTTTTTACAAGATTTTAGATATAAGTAGAGGACTCATGTTTCAATGTGATGCATATTATTTTATAGTTTTTTTCCAAGTAAATAATTAATTATGAATTTTTTATTACAACTTTTCAAAAATATAAAAGCTCGTTTGTCTAACCACCTTAACTTGGTCAAAAATTGATGAAATTCAATTTTATTTTTTTTAATCCTATAGTATGCAAAGCATAGAATGTGATGCATATTTCGGATTCAAGAAATGTGATACCGTTTGAAAGTTATAGATGTTTTTCAATTAGCCTATCAATCAGGACTTTATTCGTAATTCTAATAGAAAATGAATAATAATTATTTATTAAATTCAAAGTAAAACATAATTTATATTGGTGGAAAGCTGAGAATCTCCTCTAAAAACTCTTTTCGTTTCATCAATTTTGGGTTAAAAAAAAGTTGTCAGCCACATGGGCCATCACATGGCTTACATATCGCCACTTTTTGGCCCATCATGATCCTGCACATACCCACCTGAAGTAGAGGATGAACCTCAACCTGAGTCTGAACCAGGAATTGAACTTGAGTAGAATGAACTTGAGAGAGAAAAATCTCTTGTTACACCATTGGCTTCACCTACTTGTAGCCCAAGCAAGCTTGAAAAACATGACATGTCAGAACATAGGCCGGTGGTAACATAGGATCCCTCATCCTCTAAAAATCCCTAAAGCTAGGGGAGGTATTGCATCAACATCTTCTAAAGGGAAAAAGAAAAAGGAAGGTGTTGAGAAGCAAAATAATGTTTTAAAGGAAGGGGATGCAAAGAAGAAAAAGGGGAGTGAAAGAAAGAAAAAGAGAAAAGTTACATAGGAAACTATTACTCCTAGAAACTCAGGTAGGTTGAGAAGGTAGAATGTTGAGAAAAGAAACATTGAAGAACAAAAATAGGAAGAAAAGGGTGAAGGACAAAAAAACCATGATGCAATGATGATAGACACGGACATAGACAGAGAAAGAGATGTCCCTGAAAATGTTTCTATTGATATTCCTAAAGATGTCAATGTTCCTATTAGGAAAAGAAGGTATGTTTCTTCTTCCTATAATTTTGATTCAAAGGGTATTTTTGTTGCAAAGAAAACAAGGAGAGTAGTTCCCCGTAGCCCTATTAGGAAAATATTTGATGTTATAAGGGACGATGGTGATTTGAATTTTGAAAAAGATGAAGAATTGCTAGAAGACAAGAATATAAGGAAAGAGCTCCAAGAAGCTCTTGAAATAATAGAACAATTGGAAGCACAAGTGAAAGGATATGAGCGGAAAGACAAAGAGAAGGAGATACAAATCTAGGAGTTGGAAGAGAAAATACAGACTTACGATCATAGAGCTAAATTAGATTTACTAACATAGATGGCCAAGGGAAAAATAGGAATTGAGGAGAATGTAACATTAAATCCATAACCTCTTGTTGAGAGAAAACCAACATATCACATTACTTTGTCTTTAGGTTTTGAATTTTTGGAAATCACCAACCAATACAAACAAGAAAAATAAAACTAGGAGAAGGAGAAACAAACTTTGAATGCATCATTGGAAAGCAAGAATTTGGAACTGAGTAAATTGGAGGAGAAATTGATAGAAGTAATAGACAAAGCTATTCAAATGATTGAGTGTAGACCTCCACCTAGAGTGTATGCATTATTTTTAAAAGAAAATTTTGTTAGTTTTTAGTTTAATAAGTTTATTAATGATCAACCCTTTGCTCTAAACAAGAGGCATAGTTTTCTCAATTTCTTTAATAAAGTCAAGTTAGAGGAGAAGGATCAATTGTGTGAGTATTATTTGCACAACTATGTGATGACATAGGACACCAAATGGAATCCCTTAATCTATGTTGGGGATCTGCAAGTAAGGGCCCTGGCATCCTATTTTAGGAATGAGCAGCTTTGAGGAGAACTAATTTGGAAAGATATGAAGAACAAGAGAAAACAATAGAATTGCATCTCAAGAAGGAAGTAAAAAATCCCAATAGAGCCATCACTCAATGGTTGACACTCCTTTCTTATCATGGACCAGGGAAAATAATTGTAGACTTGAAACTTTTAGATTACATAAGGATTCAACAGCTAGCAGTGACCATCCCCTAGAACTACCTAAAACATGTGGAAAATAGGTGGAAAAGCTTGACTCTAGAGTTACATAAGAAAGAGCCTTACTCTTTCCATAATTTTATGAATATTTTTGAGAGATTGTGCAATTACATCAAGGTTTTAGGAATAAGAGGAGTGGAATAGCTTCCACTTATCATCCTCCTATTCTACTTCATCTAGTACCGCATTGGACAGGAGAAAAGAATGATCAATATAGGAATGCAAAATTAGTTAAGATGGATAGAATTGCATGTTATAATGGTTTTTATCTCAAACATGGACAAGGAGTCAATACAGTTATGGATCTTAGGAATATTTCCTTGTACTGCAATATTCTCCCCTAGGTGGTTTAGTTAAGTATTTTGCTTGTGGACAAGCAAAAGGATAAGTTGGTGGGAATGATGGGCTCAGTCATTAGTACTTTTTATATTATTTTTCATATGCTTTTAGACACTTTACATATATTTTCTAAGTACCTTCCAAACAATACTTCCATGATATGTTATCCTTTCATGCATACTTTGCAACTTTGAACCTAGTTTGTGAATATGAAATATGGTGATAATATTCATAGTATTGCATGATTTAAACATGAGTATGTATATATATGAATGGAGTTCTATGATTTAATTATGATGGTTAGTTGCATATGTATGTTGTGTGGATTAACCTCTTTGCAACTCAACATGTGGTACAAGAATAAAGCATTTGAAGCAAGAACCAAAGCAACAAAATAGGGGATCAGTGGAGTTCAAGCCGCCTAAAGTGCAGGAAGTTGTGGAGTTGAACATGAATCATCATGGAAGGAATAAATGTTGAAGAAGGATACTTGTTCTATAATTGAAAATGTTTGCTTATGTGTTTCATATGCAAACTGTATCATTGGAGTTCTTATTTGAATAGGTCTCTTCCTCCTTTTTAGTTATAATGAATAAGTCAGTCTTAATTTCATATCCTCGTATCTAGGAGTGGGATTAATGGTTACAATTAGTTAGTAGTTTGAATAAGACTCTCCCCATTTTTGTATAAAGTTAGGGGAAGAGCTTGTAGTAAAGTTGGTTGTTAAGTTGTTAGCAGTTAGTCATTTTCCAATTTCAAATGATTCAAAAACATGTTGAAATGTAATTATTGAATACAATTTGCAAGAAGGATTCCATTTGAATATATGGTGATATGCAATGAATGGAGTTGTGTGTTACATGGATGTGTAAGAATCTAAGTTAGATTTGGTTCTAAGTTAAGTGAGACAGCTCGCTGAGCTGGCCACTCAAGGTACTGCCCCTCACTTCATCTTTATACTTGTTGATTTATGCATTTTGTTAATTTTGTTTCTATTGCTTTATAAATGCATTGCAAAGTAAATTAGAATGTCTCTTACGGTTGGTTATAGTAGTTTTTTTTCATGAAAAAATGTGTAATTGATGAATCATAGCACTCCATAGGTTATAATTAATTATCTTTTTATTTTGAATAGTTTTGGATTGATTTTGTACTTACATGTTATTAGTAGTCATCTACAACTTATGTTGCAGGTACTTGAAGCCATTAGGTTTTGTAACTACTTTTATTGTTTTTGCAATTATGTAAGATTCCAACAAAGTAGAATAGTCTAAATAAGTTGCATAGGATAATCTAAGTGAACATGAGTTCGTGAAGGCACATATAGTGTAGTGTCATCATAAGTTTACACACCTTGGTTGATGATTTAATGTAGGCTTGCAATGTCAAGTGGGTTGTTCAGCTAGGTACACCCTTGAATTGTGTAAATTTTACCAAGTCCAAAACACATTAGTTTTTCCTTTACACCTTCTATGTCATCCTAAATGCATGATCCTTGAGATGGAGTAAGAGAAACCTCAAGATCAAAAGGAATTTCACATGCATCCTTCATAGGCTCATTTTGTTAGTCAATCCATAAGCTTCCTGCATCATGGAAATGAAAAAGGGTGTCATTTATAGTAGATTTGAAGCCATTATCATTCTTCATTGGTTCATGTATCAACTCCCTATTAATGGTTGTCTCATGACCCTCATGAAACCAATAACTTATTTTAATTGTGATAGAAGAAATGTATGAAGATTTATCTACCTCCTTATGAACACTTTCCACCTCAAGTATTTTCTTGCATTCATCTTTTGTATGTACCACTAAAGGAATTTCCTCCTATTCATTTTCTAAATTGATCCTCTTGCTCTTCTTTTTCTGAGTGAGGTTTTAATTTTTCCCCACATTGTGCGAACACATCGAGGAACAATGTATATGTAGCTAAAGAGGGAACCCATTCTCGTTTCCAAATAATCCATAGTGTAGATATGGTGGGTTGAGAGAAAACATCACACTCCTAGATAGTTAGAATCAAAATATATTTTATGGTTGCAAACACCCATTTATCATGTACGTTCTTCATGGTGATGAAGAAATGATAGAACATGTTGTAGATCAGATCTTGCAACCCTAGGTCCACAAGAAGGATAATTGTCCCGATTTTCACAAATATATGAATATTATGATCACCCTTCTTGATTAATGCTTACTATTGGTGTCATCTATATCTTTGAAGCTATCTACAATCATGTGCAATACCTCTTTCATCGTGTCGTCATCATAAGGAACTAGAGGTACCAAAATCCTCATTACCTCACTTAGACAAGAGGTAACCAACAACTTGACTTCCTCATCATGATGCCTCAATCATTTATGTTGATTCAAGGTGGTTACTATAGGAGTTAGAGCTATATCTAACACTTTAAATGACTGCTCAATAAGGCTCAAACATTCTTCTACTCTTTTCAATGTGACCACAATGTCATTCCTTTGAGATAAACTATTGAGCTTACTACCTGATTCATAAATTAATCTTGCCAACCACTGTCTATCATCAGTTACTATGATTTAAATGGAAATTCAATTTGCTGCATTACCCATTTAGGTTGACAAGACCTTTAACTCTGATACCATTGTAATGACCTGTGCTTTAGATCAATAGATTTTTTATTTATTTCTTATTGGATTGACACAAAGGTTGTCATTCAATATTATTAAGATAGATAACTGAGTTCCCAAATTATAAATGAAATAAATTCTGAATAATGAAGTTTGATTCAAATATTAATTTAATAATATAATTTTTGTAAATAAATATAATAGTTTTTTTTGATTAATCAATTAAAATCATGCATTAGCTTTGAATATAAATTTGTCTGTCATCGATATATAGGCCTTGAGAACTTGGATGCCTTTCTTGATTGATAACCTTATACTCGTGCATCTTACTTGGAGTCCTTTCAGGTTTATATGCTTGAAATGTATACTCCCATATATTATAAATTTTTGCTCATATATAGAGTAATTCCACAATGGGTAATTCAGTAATAAAAATAAGTCTACAATGTTTTGTCCTTCTTTCCACCATTTTTTCATTATTTATATCTCCATATCTACATGATTAGAGACACCCTTTTTGAAGGGTGATTACTTTTCAAATAGGTATGAATTTTCTTTATAAGTTTTTGACCTTTCAATCTAGTCACCACCCTTAGTCAAGCATAACCGCACCTCTTTATTAAGTATCATTGCCTTTAATTAGGTAATGATAATTTCTATTTCCTTGGCTAGGCTTTATTAACTTAGACATTGACTCTTTCAATATTTAACCTTTGTCTTTAGATACTTATGATTCCGCCTTTTAATATCTCCTTCCTTTTATATTAAATAATTTGTTTATTTTAACCTTATGATGGCAGGTTCATAAGGAAATTAATCTCCACATCAGTATAGATATTGGACATAGCTCAAAGAAGGTCCATGACCTCTCCAAAGAGTATCTATAGTTTTATTCTGATCACTAACCATTCCACTATATTTTCCCATATATGGTAGCTTGAGAAAAATCAAACAGGCAAGTCCTGATTCTAATGAGTATAATTTGAGTTTTGACTTTTTCATGATGCCACATATAGTTATCATTGTCCCAATAATAACTTTGAAAGCCAATGAATATTAAAATATGGTGCTCATCTCTTTCGCTATCAATAAATAAATAGTGTTTCATTTTCAAACCCAACATCTTTCAATAATGATTTAATATTCATAATCGATCACTCAATAGCAATATAGATATTTGAAGAGTTAATGAAGTAAACAATACACCAAGCAATCCATTGGCACTAGTATCTTAAAATAAATGTGACATCACTACCAATAATATTGAATATCCAAAAAATAGGAAATTACACTTTGTGATTATCGAAATTCAATTAATAAGTATGAAGAGGTATCTTCATCCAAACATACTGAGAAATCTAAGCCAACTCATCAAAACAAATATCAACAATTTAAGAAGACAAAAAAGAACTTTTTAAAGATAAATCCATCCCCAAAAAACCATGTTGAACCTCAAGTTGTTTCCATAAGCTCTACACCATACCAATTTCTACCTAAGGATAGGCAATTTACACCATTACCCGATTCCCTCCATTCAATTATGTTGCAAAATTCGAGTAGGAACCTATTTCATTTACCTCCAATCAAACCTATGGGAAAAATAAATGTAGTGCACACATGATTCTAAGTTATTATTTCATGCTAGGTACATATAATCTCTACATGTTATATGATGATATTATCTTATATAGGTACCCTTTACCTTTGTTGTCTTAGGGACCCAAGTTAGAAGAACTAATGGTTAGAATAGGTCTTTCATGTATACCTTAAAGACCTTTACTAGATAAATCAACTGTAAATATTTATTTTAATTAGTTCAATTATAAATATTTATTTTTATTTATGCTTCAATAACTTGTATTTAATTTTACTTTAAATGGTTCTTAGACTTATTGGAATTCACGTGATCTCTAGGTTCTATTTTATTTATTTTTCAAATTATGGTGGGAGATTTGTTATGAAATATATTATTGAAGCTAAGGGAAGCTCTTTTAGATTGCACATGCATAGTTGAGAGCATGTATACTTTTTTTATAAATATTTATATTGTTGTAGAACATAATTTTTTATTAGGAGCATCTAAGAATTGCAATTTGTAATTTTAGGTTGAAAGTTATTGTAAATTTTATTTATATACATGTTTTTTTCAAAGTGATTCATAACATGCATATGTATTTCAATTAAATTTATTTATATATTTTACTTGGTGTGAATTAAGTAATTATGATGTTGTAATATACTAAATTATTTGGTTATAAAATTTTCTTGATTGACATTGGATCATATAAGTTTTTTGTCTCATGGACATGTATTATTTTTACATATCAAGATGAGGTTCCTCCTAATCTTATCCCTTGTTGTCCTAGTGCTTAATTTCACATATTACTTTAGGGTGAAGCCACAATAGTGGTTTACAATTCAAATGAGGAAGGAATACTCACAAAAAATGACCCCAAGGCAAAAAAAGTGATTTTAGGGGTTCGTACGAACCTTCTTGTTCGACTGAACCAAAAAGGGGTTCGCTCGAACCAGGGTTCGACCGAACCCCTTTGAATTTTGGCCTCCAAAAAAAACATTACAATGCATGGGAAAGGGGTTTGAGCGAATCTCTTTGAAGGGGTTCGCTCGAACCCCTATGGGTTCGAACAAACCCCCTTATCCCTAATCCCCCATCTGAGACACAAAAAAAACCCTAAATTTTGGCACTTCGGAGCTCGGGTTGAGGATGAAAATGGAGGAATCTTTACAAACCCAACTAGAATCAGGCAGTCCTCAGAACGAGCTATCCAACGAATATAATTTTAATATGTTTTGGTTTTATTATGTATTTGTTTTTTTAGTTTTATTAAACATAGGTTTTTCACTGAAAATCAAGCTCTTTGTGTTCCACATGTGGAAAAATAGCAGATTATCAAAATAAAAATTTTAAAAATACGTTGAAGCTGGGTATTGATGTCCTTGATAAAAAAAAAAAAATTTAAAAAATTGATTCATACAAAAAAAGTTGTGTTGTATACAGTCTGCCTATGTCTGAATTGCAATTGGTTTGACTTTGAAACTTGATTAAGGAAAAAATATTCAATAAAAAACTATGAGACCAAATGAAAGTGCTAGATATCACAGTTAAAAATCTAAATTCAAAAAAATTAGAATTTTATCCTTCATACAAAACAAGTTATGTTGTATACGGTGAGCGTCACTTTTTAAAAATGTTGTTTTATGAAAAAAACCAGTTGTCGTGAGAGATGGAAAAAAAAGTGCAATCTGATTCCAAAAATTTTGAAAAAAATATTTTTAGAATCTATAGACAAAATTTGATGAGACTAGTTTGCATCATCTTCAAATTTCTCACAGTTTAGCCGCTATAGGTTCCCGAATATGAAGATTTAGTTAAAAATAATAATTGCAGTATCCAGTTTGGCCAAAAATTGTAAACCACTATTGTGGGATCACCCTTTAGGTACTTTGTTATATATCAACCTTCCTTGTGTCCTAATTTTAGGTACTTTGTTGTATATGAACACACATGTGGTTATATTATTTTGAGGTTTCAGGATGTGTTATAATAATTTTAGGAAACGTAAGTGTTTTTGTTTCATTAATTTATTGAGAAAAATGTATTGCAGCATTACACTTAAGGTTTTGTCCTACTTTATTTTATAATATATTATAATTAAATAAATTCTCAATATTTCATTTTAGACTTGAGTTAAATATAGGTTAGGCTTTTAATCTCCATGTGTTACATCATAGTTATATATTTATCATGAATGTATTTCCCCACTTCATCTAGCCATGCTCACTTCCTATGACATCATGATTTATGACATGATTATTCCTCTTTTGTTATCTTCATTTGGTATATAGATCTATGGAATTAATTCGAGTGTTGTTTTTATGACTAGTTGAGGATATTATTTCTATATATCTCATGATAGCCCCCCCTCAAACCTAGATAGATTCTCTTATATATGCATCTCTTGATTTATCATTCTTGATGTACCTAAGGTTGTTGATTTTATGGATATATCTTCTTTAAAGTCACATGAGGTTATTCTCCCATGTGTATCTCACAATAATTCTTCAGGTATATATCTTTTGGATCTTGTTCAATTAATTTTGAGCTTTGTTTTGGTGAACCAAATATATCCCACACACCCCTTAGGTTTTGACCTTATGGCTTGTTTTTTTTATTTTGTTTCAAATATAATATGTCTAATCAACTTTGAATCTTTGCTTAGTTTTTATAATCTTTCTGTGCTTTATTTTTTTCTTGTATTTGAATATCTTATTATCCTCCCTACTTTCCACTAAGGTGAAAACTTGGATTAAACCCTACAATGGCTTTGAATCAAGTTTAGGAGTTTATGATTTAGAATTAATTAGTACTTTTATGGGGGGATTCATTTGACCATAATTCTCATGTTCAACAAATAAATAAGCAAGATATGACTATTATTGATTGGAAATAATTTTTTCAGATCCTGTAAGCTAAAATTATGATTTTAATCCTTCTACCTTGATTGGTGTAGTTCATTTTTTGTTGATTAAAAATCCTTATCAAATGGAAGTTGTAAAGGTTATAGGGCAAAGAATAATCTCATCAAAATATTTGAATGCTATATATTATCCCCATGCCTACTAATCCTCTTCTTCTATTGTCCCTCCTAGATCTTCTTATCCCACTTTAGGTATGCCACATGTTCCATACTTCATCAAACCTTACACTAATCATCTCCTTGTGCTTACTTCTCATATTTAGTTTAACCATCTTTATTCATCCTATTATTCCTAATTCTCGTCCCACTAACTTCTTATTCATACTTATCATTTTGTCACCCATATTCATTTACTATCCCCTATATTATCTAAATTCCAATTATTTCTTAGGTTGTCATATTCACTCCTCTCCCTACTTTTAATGTCCATCCATCTACCCTTATAACCATCCTTAAAAGGCTTAAAGAAATCCAAATAAAATTTGATACCTTACCCATTGGAAATAAAAAGGCCATTACTAATAAAATAAAACATAATCTAATTACTTTTGAGATTCTTTCTTATCCATTTCTAATTTTTAAGGAAATCTTATTTTGAAATGCATAATGGTAATGGGGACCCTATGACACATTTGATATCATTTTTTAATGCTACATGTTTTGATATTATTTATGATAAGCCTTCTTACTAAGTTATTTCCAAGGACTTTAACATATTATTTGAATGAATGGCTATATTCTATTCATACTTGATTAATCTAATTTAGACAGTGATATTGAAAATTACTTGAATATTATCAACATTGGTTTAAAAGTTAAATTATAAAGATGAAATGTTACATTTTAGTTTTGTAACAATGTGATTTCCGTATTAGTTTTGTGACAATGTGTTAAATAATAAAGTATAAAACTATACATCAAATATATATGATTCCACACACATGTCCATACAAACATGTGGATCAAATTTACAAATGACCATATATACAAATAAATTTATAAAATTTTGGATATACATGTCCATGTAAATATCCATATATATACATTTAAATGTCCAAGTGCACATGTACATACAAATATATATATGTATGTATATAAATTTACATAAACATAAATATAAATATCCATACAAATGTCAAATATAATGTCCATGTACATGTTTGAATAAAATTCCATAAACATAAATTTCCATAGAGATATATCATCAACTCTTAGTTGAGTGACCCTTAAAGTGAGAATATTGCTCCAATAAAGGCATAGAGCCCTAAAAAAATGTAATTATTTATTAGAATATCGATTTCAAATATAAATTATTATAACTGATTGTACAAGAATTTATTTTAAATGATAAACTCATCGCTTATCCACTACCATCAAATGAAGAGTGTGTGTACATACTCTACCCTCGAACTAGGAGTATCACCTATTGGCTCAACCTACAAATGCATATAAAAAGGAAATAATTGATTTCAAATATAATTTATTATATGTATGACTACAAGTATATATTTTAAATGATAAATGTCTCATCTATTCACTATCATCAAGTGAAGCACATGTGCATACATGCTCTACCCTCAAACTAGGAATATCACCTATTGAATCAACCTACAAATACATATAAAAATAAAATATTGATTTCAAATATAAGATCTATTAAATTTTACACTATAAATTCAACTTAAAAAGTTAAAAATTATATACCTATATCAATATACCGAGACTCTAAGTACCACCATCTATATTTGCAATGATAACCTCCATTATCTTATATGAAGTTCTCTCATCCCTCAATAACTTAAGAAATTATAAGTGCAATGGACTATGAATGTGTGATTGCATCGATCTTGATGAAAGTATTTGAGTTACATCATCCATACCCCCTACAATCTACTCAAGTGAATCACATGCTTGTGGACTACATGCTCTACCCTCGAACTAGGAATATCACCTACTAGCTCAACCTACTAATATATACATATAAATATTGATTTCAAATATAAGATCTATTGTAGGACTACAAGCATATGCTTTAAATTTTATAATATAAATTTAACTTAAAAAGTCAAAAATTATATACCTATGTCAATATAGTAGGACTTTGAGTACCACCATCTACAATTGAAATGGTGTCATCCATTATCTCATTTTAAGTCCTCTCATCCCTCAATATCTCTAAAAATGAATGGATTGTGAAGGTGTGATAGCATCAATCTTGAAAAAATCATCTGGCCACAACATCTACACCCCTTGCAAATTGCTCAAGTGAATCTAATTCTTATGGAGTGACAAAATGGTTAGTAGATGAAACTTGTGCTACTCTAGTATGTGACTCATATGGCCCGTTAGAGAATCCGACACCAAGGTCCATCAAAATGTTGTGAGCCAACTACTGGAGACTCTAAATCTACAAGGGTGTGACCCACATGTAAACTAAAATCTGACAAAGGAATCCCCATTTGTGATAATATCACCTTATATTCCCTCATTAGGTATTCAAACAAACAACATGTCACACTCTAAACTTGAATATCACCTATAATATGGTCTAGATCATTTGGAGATGGGATACCAATAATATGATAATGATGTAGGTGATAATATGACCTTTGTGGATGCCTCATCAAGTATTTTCCCATGTGATCTATATATATCATTTGAGTCTATACAACAATCTCAAAAATACTATCAATTACTTCCCTTTGGGAAGCAATGACCACATGATCATCAATATCACTAAGCAAAAAGAGATCACAAAAATCCTCTCAACGACCAAGATCGTATAAGAAGGAGGCTACCGATCTGCACAATAATATGGCTCCATGTAGCATATCCTAAAGCACCCTACCCTAAATTTGGTGGAAAATATAAATAGTTGATATTGAGGCCTAAATGAAACTTAGTGTATAATTTTTGTGCAAAATAAAATGGTATTTGGTCATTATTAGGGTAACTACCATGGACGATAAGAAATATAAGGTAAGTCAATGGTGATATCAAATAATCTAAACATCTAGTCATCTGATATACCCTAACACTAGTTCTAGTGGCACACTAAGGAAAGTAATCCATTTCGATAATTTATTTTGGCATATTTAGTTGCATTGTGCTCAATGAAACATCACTTGAAACTATTTCTTACATTTGGGTGATAATAGTTGCTAAAGTCTCACTAGAATAAGTTGAAACACTCCCTAATAAATATTTAATGGGAAGTAAACTATCCAATATCTTGTTGTAATTTTTTTTGTAAATTCCACTAGTTTGTGGGTCATATAAAATTAACTGCAATATACTGATCTCCCTATCTCTATATTCATTTAAAGTGAATTATCCATATTTATGTTACACATTCAAAATAGGTGATTAGTACTTCAATTTGACATAGTTTTAGGTTTCAATTTGATGTATGTATATATGTATGTACATGCATATAATATATATGTATGTATTTGTATATGTGTGCATGTGTAGAAACCTAAATTTGACCACTTACATTTTGTCAAATTTATCTCTATTTTGTCTATCATCCCTTCTTATCCATGTTAATTAAATAATATTGTTATTAATAAATTAATATCAATAATTTTCCTAAATTCCTCTAAATCCCTAAGATATTTTTATATCTTTAACCTTTCTTCTCTACATTAAATAAATAGTCTAATTTATTTAATTTAGTCATTTAACCTATGGGAATTAAATTTAATATGTAAATCCTCACCTTCTCTCTCCTAGTCACATCCTCCAACATTTGCAAGTGGCCTCTAATCTCCCTCATCATCTTAATCCCTCACCTAATCATCTCACTTGAACAACTTAATCATTTGATTAATACAACCTAATCCCCTTGCCATTTATGGAACTTCTCCTTATTCAACCCCTTCATTAATGATTTCTCCTTTTTGTCAATAACCCAATTTTTATTACATTTAAATTATAATATGATAATTTGAATGATTGAGGAAATTCAATATGTTGAATGGAAATTTTGATATTTTTGAGTAGTTTGAAAGAATTTGACCAGCTTTTGACTATGTGATCTTTGGAACTATCTTATACTTTATCACGATTGAATGTTACTGATGAATTGCATAAGTGCAAGTGTGTGCAAATGCAGGAAAACGAGTTGAAGGATGAGAAAATGGTTGAAGTAGGATCGTTTAGTTGGATTGAACGACAAGCTTGATGGAATCTAGATGCACACACCATAAAACAACATGATAGATTGCATTTAAACTTTCTTATAGAAATTTATATTTACTTGATTTGAAATGATTCAATGATTGAAAAGAATAAGCTTGTGGAATGTTATACATGTGACTTCTTATTCAATTGTTCACTTTGAACATATGGTTTTGAAATTTAAAAGAGAACGATAACATGATTGAACATATGTCTATGTAATTTTTTTAAAAAGAGGTATACTTGAAGGATAAGAAAACTACTTCTTTTGTAAACAATTATTTGAATAAACTAAGTTTATTCTTTGCTTGAAAATGATTGAATACTATACTATTATAAAAGTAAAATAGAGGTCAATACACACACACATACTCCTTATAAAAATTGAATATGCAATTGAAATTATCATAATCATATCGATTGAATTCAAATAATATCATGAGGAATATCTTATGAAGTCGTGGCATGCATTCAAATTTCAGGCAGATATTCAAATTATAGTGTGGATGCGGCTAAAATTAATATCAATTAAGGAATGAAATAGCTCCCATAATGAGAAAATGGGGTTTCCATTTTGGAGAAGGAATCACTGGAAGGAAAATGAGTAGTGGTGATGAGAATCGGGGAGAAGAGGAATCAAGTGAATCAACACCTCTAGGAAAAGCAGGAAAGGCCGAGGAAAAGCCACGATTTGAGGTAAAAAATGATACTTGATGTTGTATATGTGTGATTTTTAGTGCAAACTATTCAAAAGTGTCATTTTTCCTTATCATTATGTTGATTTTCAATCAAGTTGATGGAAAACATTAGATGATTGATTACTGTGAACTTATTTGTTTTAATGCCAGACTATTTGGGGTTTGCGATCAATCATTTCCTTGGAAAAATAGTTACAGGGGCCTTATTGGCCAACCCTTTTGCATGCACTAATACTATACATAATCCTTTATCGACATGATAGCCAAGACTTGTTAAACTTTGTTTGCTTTATTGTCATCTCCTCAAGTTGATACCAAGTTGATATTGCTTGCATGTAAGTTTATTTAACCATTTTATGGTTAATCAGATGAATCTGATAGCTATTAGCATTGTTTCAATTAAATGATATTTAAATCGTTTATTGACTCCCTCTAAGGGATCGACTATATTTTAATGTTATTCTTCACAATTTGATGATATTCCTATTGACTAGGCCGAGTAGGTAAGCTATGCTAAATTATTTTAAGTCCTCAACAATCGTTCATAAAATGATGTATAAATATTGTTGTTATTTTATGCATGTTGCCTCATTCACCAAGACGATGGTTGAACGATTATTTTGTTTGATTTTGTTTTAAATTTGTGGGAATCAATCCTTAAGATTGTTTTGTAGTAAACCATTTGAAAATGGATTTAATTGTTCATCAGAACGATCCCCTTTTATTTACAAGACCCCATTTTATGCTTACAATGTATCATTTCGATATCGATTTATAGCTTATGCATACATACGATATTCACATATATTGTTTATACCATTCTATTTTGCATGCACAAATCATCCATAGAATGATTACTATGAATGTGTTTTATCAAATTTTCGTCGAACATGGTAAGCCGATAATCGGTATTTCTTCTAGGCTCAGCTAAAGATAATGTTTTTAATAAACCCAACAGTCGTTCAACTGTTAGTAATTTTTAAAACGGAAGTAGCTTGAACTTATATCCATATTAGTTCCCCATAGAAACTCAAGTATCTCTTAACCCAAAATAGTAATATAAATGTTCCATCTTGTATGTGATTGGAAATGAAAAGCATGTCATTCAATTCTTTTGTTTGCACAAAAAGGACACTAGTACTATCTAGATAATTGTATAACCAAAATGATAGAACAGTGACCGTTTACAAGATGTACTGGATAACCTGACACTGTTAACAAAATGTATTGGCATAGTAACTTGTAAACTTCTACAAACAAATTTTTTTTATACAAACAACATTATTTTGCTACAAACGGTATTAGTTTTGATACAAACAACATTGTTTTGCTACAATTTTTTTTTTTTTTGACACAAATAACATTGCTATGATACAAATAGCATTGTCAGGATACAAACAACATTGTTATGTTACAATCAACACTTTAGTATGTGAAAATTGTTCAAACATATTTGTTCTTATTTCTTTGAAAAGGGAAAATTTACATCGTGTATTATTGTTAGATAATATGAGAATCTATAACATTATTTTGAATGAAAGGAATCTATTATAATGGTTTTCATTTTAGAATGTATGCACAAATATATTAACTTAAATTGGCACATATATGTGTATGCACATAGACCTTTGTCTACATACATATACATACTTGTGACATACCTTCTTTTGTTACTTATTTAATTAATTTTAATTGAAAAATGAATTATGTTGAATTTAATGACGTGATATGTGTATGAGTTGAATGGATAATGTATGGATTAGTTCCATTTGAATCATTTTTTTCATTTAATTAAGTTGAGGAATTAAGTAGACTGAATTACTTTTTTCGTATATATTCATGTGTAAGAATATTCTCTTTGTTCAGTAGAACAACAACTCTTAAGTAGACTAGAGCACCTTAGGGTAGATGCTTCTAGAGGGTAGAAAGTTGCCAGGGAATAAAATGTGTTCTTGAAAGTTACCTTTCGAGATGGGTGCCAAAATGGAGTTCAGAGAGTATAGGTTTTTGCTTTATCCAAAACCTATCTTTTGTTGTTGCAACTAAATTTTTATGCTTGGCCAAGCAATTAGCCCATTATGTATGTATGGACTTGTGATACTGTCTTCCATTCCTAGCATAGATCTTGCATTTTTCTAAGTCAGAGATAGATATGCATGTTGATGTTTGGGCACACACTAGATTCCACCTTGCAGATTATTCTCTTGCTAAACTTTCCATGTAGGGTCGAGTATTCTTCAAGTTGGAAGAATTTCAAGGAAGCATAAGCTTTGTGGTTGGGCAGTAAAATGATTCAACCGTGTTCTTGTCCACCAGTGGAGGCAAGCTTCAAGAGGAAACCTTGGATATTTTCATGATTATCATGGACTACAATGTAACCTTGATGTAAAATTGTTTATTGTATTGACTTTGTTGCCTTATGAGCCAGGTCAACTTGGATATTGTAATTCACATTAGAAATGAATATATATATTTGACCCATTTAAATTAGTCATGTGTTGCTATGATTGAAAATAGCTTCTTAGTTATGTCTTTTTAAAATTAAATATTTGTAATAATATAATTAAGTAATAATTAGTATGGGTTATTACATTTGGTATCGGAGCTTAGGGTTCAACTCTAGGCCTTTTGAGTCCACAATAGCCATGACTAGGGGATAGTTGATCCATGACCAAATTGAGTTGTCTTAAGAATTGACTGAAATTGGATTGAATGAAAGTATGGGAAGGTCTAGGTCAGGAAGAAAGAAAGGGAAGACTGTTAGGATCTCAAATAAGAAAGTCATAGTGGAGGAAAACACCAAGATTGAGGTTCAACCCAAATTTTTTGATGATGAGACTCTAGCTCAAGCCCTCACTCGACTTAAGCTAAAGAGAGGCAAGAAGATTGAGGAGTTGAAGCGAACTCTAAGATCAAGAAGCTTTTTGCAATCTGAGATTGGCCTTTGGGGTGTGGACCAAACATACCCTTATTAACTAAAGAGGAAAAGGAGAGCATGCGTGCTCAACCCTCCTCTTCTGAGAAAATTGATGTAAATTCTAATGAGGACTGAGAGGAGTGTCCTCTCTCTGAGAATGAGAAAACTGACTAATGTAACAAGAAGCTTTTGTAAATAAGGGCTTATTGTCCCACACTTAAAATAAATAAATAAAGATGTTATTTTTGCTGTGTTCAAGTGAATAACTCCAAACATGTTTACTATGCATGAATGTGAATGTCTTCAATGAATGAATGATATATGTATGTGTATGTAATTTTATGTGAATATGAACATTTACTTGTAGAACCCAGTGTCAAGTTACGATAGACGTGAAATGTGATGCAGGTCAGGTGTAAGCCAGTATGGTGACCACCAGGAAAGAGACGGGTGGTAGTGGGTTAGAAAATAGACCAAACAAGAGGTTGGAACAAATTCTAGAGATTTTGAATAGGAGATAGGCTCATATGGATCATATAGAACATGAGGTTTGAGTGGCATGTGAGGACAGGTTCACAATAATGTGGAATTCAACTAGGGAGAAGGCCCTCGAGGTCAAATTGAGGAATAACTAGGAAAGGATCTCAAAAGAGTAGCATTGCCTAAGTTTGATGGAAAAGCCATCAGATCAAGAACTGAGACATGGATCAATGAGATGGAGAATTATTTTGGAATGCATAACCTATCCGATCAGACTAAGACTATGTGGGCTACATATCATCTTTCAAGGGAAGCAACTACTTGTTGGGATAATAAAAAGATCGAAAGGAATCTTCATCCTACTAATATTACTTGGGAACTCTTCCTCCAATATTTTAAGAAGAGATGGTTACCAAAACTCTTTTTCGACAAGAAGGTGACAAAATTCCAAAACCTAACTCAGGGGAGTATGACTGTGACCCAATACTTGGAAAATTTTACTAACCTAATGAAGTATGTGCCCTAGTATCAAGGAGGCAAATGCTTTTGTATCTGAAAGTTCATATTGGGACTTAGACCCCACATTGGAGCATAAGTGGACATGCATGATCCACTCATGATGAACGAAGTCTTCCTGAAGGCCATTAAATAGGAGTAGAAATTGCAACAGTTATCCAATTACCGCAATAATTCAAATCCTAAGTCACGGTTTGGGAACAAGAAGTTTCATAAAGGAGACAAGAATCATCAGATATGTAATCTCAAGAGCGGAAGTGAGTCACAGGAGAAAGGAGAAGATGGTAATTTTGGAAAGAGCAAGAAGGAAAATAATAACAAAGGCAAAGACGACCAAAAGAAAAAGGGCTTTAGAGAGGAAAATCTAGGAGGCCACAAAGGGCCTCTGGATGGGTTCTATACTTGTGGAGGTGATCATTATGCCTCAAATTGTCCACAATAATCAAAGTCATGAAGGGAAGGAAACTATCAACAGTCTCAACATCATCAGATCCATGATACAACGAATAACAACCAGGTAGAGTATCAAGATTCACCAATAGTAA
Source organism: Sequoiadendron giganteum (assembly GCA_007115665.2). Taxonomy (NCBI): domain Eukaryota; kingdom Viridiplantae; phylum Streptophyta; class Pinopsida; order Cupressales; family Cupressaceae; genus Sequoiadendron; species Sequoiadendron giganteum. The sequence continues at coordinate 409,388,637 of CM021108.1, read as the reverse complement.
ATATAGTTGATGGGTAGGCTCTATGGCTGAACTGTCTCTATTTTAATTAATACTGGAGCTACTAAATGTTTCATAGACCCTAGAATAATATCTAAGATACCTATTAGACTTGGATACATGGAAAACTCATGGACAATCCAATTTGTTAACCGAACAAAGTGGAGGGTAGACACTTGTCTCTTTTGCAATGAGTTAGAGCTTCCAACCTTCCAAACCTAGGTTGACCAGTATGTGGCACCCTTAGGCTCATACGATGTAATTTTGGGGATAAATTGGTTAATCAAGCATAAGTCTATAGTAAACTAAGATGATAAGGTAGTTAGGTATTTGGATGATTATGGGAACCCAGTCGAGATTTGTGGGATGCAAAGACCTTTAGAGCTTAGATAGATCTCTATTATGCAGCTCAAGAAGGCTCGTCAGAAGGGATGCACTATTTATGTTGTGCATTTCAGTAACCCTAAGAGCAAGGAACCATATTTAGATGACTACCCTATTCTCAAGGAGTTTTGAGATGTATTCCTTGATGAACTCATGGAGTTACCTCTAAAAACAAATTTTTTATTTATCTATTAACCTTGTACCAGGAGCTGAACCTCAATCCAAAGCACCATATCAGATGACCACCACTAAAATCTATGAGTTAAAGTCCCAGTTAATGGAATCATTAAACAAAGGGCTCATTAGACCTAGTGTGTCCCCTTGGGGAGCACCAGTTATCTTTATGATAAATAAGGATGGAACCTTGCATCTGTGCATAGAATATTAGATGCTGAACAAGGCAACCATCAAGAATCGATATCCAATCCCAAGGATCGGTGAGTTGTTTGACCATATGAAAGGAGTGACAGTGTTCTCCAACATCAATCTCAGGTCGGGATACCATCAGTTGAGAATAAGGGAAGAATATATTTTGAAGACTGCCTTTTGAACTTGGTATGGACATTATGAGTTCATTGTAGTACCCTTTGGTTTGACTAATGGACCTGCAACTTTCATGAACCTCATGAATAGTGTGTTTAGAGATTGTCTGGAGGACTTTGTTTTGATTTTCATAGATGAAATCTTAGATTACTCAAAGTCTATTGAAGGGAATGATAGGCACTTGAGGATAGTTTTACAATGGATGAGAAAGAAGAAACTCTTTGGGAAGCTATCCAAGTGTTCATTTTATCAAGATAGGGTGCACTATCTAGGCCATATTATTTGTCCCAAGGGATTATTTGTAGACCCTGAGAAGATCAAGGTGATCATGGAATGATCGGTGCCTCAAAATGTGTCAAAATTCCATAGCTTCATGGGCCTCACAGGATATTATAGAAAGTTTGTGCAAGGTTTCTCCCAGATTGCATCTCCAATCACGTCACTCCAAAGGAAGGGGACATGGTTTGAATGGACTGAGAAGTGTGAACAAACATTCCAACTCCTCAAGGAGAAGCTCATGACAACACTAGTGTTTATCATCCCTGATCGTAATGGAAGATTGATGATAATCACAAATGCTTCAAGAGAGGGATTGGGAGTAGAATTAATGCATGATGGATAAGTGGTAGCGTATGAATCAAGAAATCTTAAACACGAGGTGAATTATGCACTGCATGATTTAGAGTTGGCTGCAATAGTTCATGCCTTGCAGATGTGGAGGCATTATCTCTTGGGAAAGTTGTTTGAGGTCAAGATAGACCATTTGGGCTTGAGATGTACATTTTTACTCAGCCAAACCTTAATGTGCGACAAATAAGGTGGTTGGAATTCCTTAGTGAGTATGCATTTGGAATTGAGTATATAAAGGGAAAAGAGAATAGAGTGGTTGATTCTCTTAGTAGATGAAGACATCTAATGGCCATGATCTTGACAAGGTCTAAACTGAGACAACAGGGGATACAAAATTTTCTAGGAGATGAGCACTACAAAAGAGTGAAGAGCACCCTAGTAGAGAATCCATCAAATCATCAATTCGATGGGTATGAGATCGAACTAGATGTCATTCTGAGATATTAGAGAATAATGTACATCCAAGACTCTGGAGAGCTGGGGAAGTTGGTTCTAAAAGAGGTTCATAATGCACCTTATTTAGGACATCCCAGAGTATCCAAAATGATCGTAGAATTAAAAACCCTATACTTTTGGCCTAAAATCAAGAAGGATGTGGTGGATTATATAGCCAGATGCTTGGAGTGTCAATGAGTCAAGGCTGAACATGCACATCCAATAGGTCTATTGTATCCTCACGACATACCCGAGCATAAATAGAGGTGATTAGTATGGACTTCGTACAGGGGTTACCTTTGAGAAAGAATCGACACGATGTTATCTTAGTTGTGATCAATAAGTTGACCAAGGTGGCACACTTCATCCTAGGAAACCTTAAGGATGGATTGTTGACTCTGGCCAAGAAATTTGTCAAGGAGATCTTCCATCTACATGGAATGCCAGAGACTATCATTTCTAATAGAGACACCTGAATGACCTCAAAATTTTGGACAACCCTAAATGTTGCATTGGGACCAAGTTAAATTTCAGCTCAGATTATCATCCTCAGATCGACGGTTAGATGGAGAGGGTGAATCAGGTAGTTGAAGACCTCCTTTGAATGTACTGCATGGACCAACTGTATAAGTGGTAAGAATACTTGTCGTTAGTAGAGTTTGCTTACAGTAACTCTTATCACACATCTCTAGGTATGGCACTATTCGAGGCTCTTTATGGGCATAAGTGCCATACACCCATCAGTTTGGATAGATTGGAAAATAGGATCATAGTAGGACCTAAAATGCTCAAGGAGATGGAAGAACAAATGAGATTCATTAAGAGCAAACTGATAAAAAAGTTATGCCAACAAGAATAGAACTCTTAGATAGTTTGTAGCAAGGGATAAAGTCTTCTTAAGAGTCATGCCTCATAAAAGTTCCATTGCCTTTGGAAATTCTTCCAAGTTAGCCTCGAGATATGTCGATCTGTTTGAAGTCTTGGAAGTGATCAACCCAATTGCTTATAAACTTGCTCTACCACTTGCTCTGGTTCGACTTCATAATTTCTTTCATGTTTCTTTGCTTAGGCCATATCATCCTGATGTAGCTCATATGATTGATTGGAAATCCTTGCAAATACATGACTCGAGAGTGGTACTAGTGGATCCCATTAGAATCCTGGATAGATGAATCGTTAAGTTGTGGAGAAAAGACATTGCTAAGTTTAAGGTCCAATGGGATCAATATTCAAAAGATGTGCTACTTGGGAGGATGCTGAAGAAATAAAATGCTCCTTCCCATATTTTCTTTCTTAGAAAGAGACTCTTGATAATTTTGTTTGAAAATTTTGGATTGAATGTTATAATGTTTTGGCTTGGAAATAGTATGATATGATGTTGAAATAGACATTTACGCTTAAATTTTGATTAAATAGAATCGAGACGATATCTCTTCCAAGAGGGGAAGGATGTCATAACCCAATTTCTATTTTATTTAAATTATAATATGATAAATTGAATTATTGAGGAAATTCAATATGTTGAAAGAAATTTTTGATATTTTTGAGAAGTTTGAAATAAGTTGACCATATTTTGACTATGTGATATTTTGAACTATCTTATACTTTATCATGATTGAACATTATTGATGAACTGTGTAAGTGCAAGTGTGTGCAAATGCAAGAAAATGAGTTGAAGGATGAGAACATGGTTGAAGTAGGATCATTTGTTAGAGTTATCATGCATTAGCTAATAATTAATTAATATTTAATTGATTATTATTCTAATTTATTCTCATGCACTTAAGCTAAACTTTGGAGTGCTTTTATGCTTTTATTAGTTGAGCTAATATTAGATCATTTTGTCTCATCTCATGTGATGTTGACACTTGTCATGATTTGATCCCTTTCTCATTTATGGTTTTTCTCTTATAAGCACTCAACCTCATTGTAATTATGATCTTGAGCTTTCATATCTTTTGAGATTTTCTTGATCCTGTAAGTATTTTCTTGTTGAGGAATATTGTATATATTATTTGTAGATCTCTTGTGTGGAAGGTGTATTTATTTGTTGTTGGATCTTGTGCCTTGTGGTTTTTTATTTGTATCACAATTCTAACATCCTTTATTTGGATTGAATGGTAAGCTTGATGAAATCTAGATGCACACACCACAAAATAACATGATAGATTGCATTTAAAATTTCATATAGAAATTTATATTGACTTTATTCGAAATGATTCAATGATTGAAAAAATAAAGCTTGTGGAATGTTATACATGTGACTTCTTATTCAATTTTTCACTTTGAACATATCATTTCAAAATTTAAATAGAATGATAGCATGATTGAACATATTTGTATGTAATTTTAAAAAAAGAGACATGCTTGAAGGATAAGAAAACTACTTCTTTTGAAAACAATTATTCAAATAAAATAAAAGTTTATTCTTTACTTGAAAATGATTGAATACTATGCTATTATAAAAGTAAAATAGAGATCAATATGTATATACATATATACATAATCCTTATAAAATTGAATATGAAATCAAAATTATCACAATCATATTGATTGAAGTCAAATAATATCATGAGGAAGATCTTATGAAGTCGTGGCCTGCATTCGAATTTAAGGTAGATATTCAAATTATAGTTTGGGGGTGGCTAAAATTTAGGTCAAGTAAGGAATGAAATGGCTCCTGTAATGGGTGAACGGGGTTTCCATTTTGGAGAAGGAATCACTGGAAGAAAAATGAGCAGTGGTGACGAGAATTAGGGAGAAGAGGAAGCAAGTGAATCGACACCTCTGGGAAAAGTAGGAAAGGTCGAGGAAAAGCCATGATTTGAGGTAAAAATCGATACTTGATGTTGTAAATGTGTGATTTTCAGTGCATGCTATTCAAAAGCTTCATTTTTCCTTATCATTATGTCAATTTTCAATCAATTTGATGGCAAAAAATAGATGCCTGATTACTGTGAACTTATTTGTTTTAATACCAAACTAATTGGGGTTTGAGATTGATTATTTCCTTGGAAAAATAGTTGCATGGGCCTTATCGACCAACCCTTTTGCATGCACTAATATTGTGCATAATTTTTTATCGGCATGATAGTCGTGACTTGTTAAAATATGTTTGCTTTATTGCTATCTCCTCAAGTTGATACCGCTTGCATGTAAGTCTATTTAACCATTTTCTAGTTAATTGGATGAATCTGATAGCTATTAGAATTGTTTCATTTAAACTATATTTAAATGGTTTATTGAACCCCTCTAAGGGATCGACTGTATTCTAATTTTATTCTTCATTGTTTGATGATATTCCTACCGACTAGGCTGAGTAGGTAAGTCATGCTAAACAATGCAAAGGCCTCAGTAATCATTCATAGAATGATGTCTAAATATTTATATTATTTTATGCATGTGGCCTCGTTCACCAAGAATGATGGCCAAATGATTATTTCATTCGATTTTATTTTAAATTTGTGGGCATTGATACTTAAGATTGTTTTGCAGTAAACCATTTGAATATAGATTTAATTGTTCATCAAAACGGTCCCCTTTTATTTACAATACTCTATTTATGCTTATAGTATATCATTTGGATATCGATTTACAGTTTATGCATACATGTAATGATCGCATATGTTGTTTATACTAGTCTATTTTGCATGCACAAATAGTTCGTAGAACAATTATTATGAATATGTTTTATCATTCAGTCGTCGAACATGGTAAGTCAATAATCGACATTTCTTCTAGGCTCAACTAATGATAATGTTTGTGATAAACCCAACAGTCGTTTGACTATTAGTCATTTTTATAACAATAGTATCTTGAACTTATATCCATATCAGTTCCCCATAGAAACTTGGATATCTCTCTTAACCTGAAACATTAATTTAAATGTTCCATCTTGTATGTGATTGGAAACGACAAGCATATTGTTCGATTCTTTTGTTTGCACAAAAAGGACACTAGTATTGTCTAGATAATTGTATAACCAAAATGATAGAACTTTTATTGTTTACAAGATGTACTGCATGACCCAACACTATTAACGAAATGTATTGGCATAGTAACTTGTAAAATTCTGCAACAATATTTATTTTGATACAAACAACATTGTTTTGCTACAAACGATATTTGTTTTGATACAAACAACATTGTCATGATACAAACAAAATTGTTATGTTACAGACAACACTTCAATATGTGAAAACTGTTCAAACAGATTTGTTCTTATTTCCAAACAACATTGTCATGATAAAAACAAAATTGCTATGTTATAGACATCACTTCAATATGTGAAAACTATTCAAACATATCTGTTCTTATTTCTTTGAAAAGGGCAAATTTACATCTTGTATCACTGTCAGATAATATGACAATCTGTAGCATTATTTTGAATGAAAGGAATATGTTATAATTGTTTTCATTTTAGAATTTATGCACAAATATATTAACTTAAGTTGGCACATATATGTGTATGCACATAGACCTTCATTTACGTACATACACATACTTGTGACATACCTTCTTTTGTTACTTATTTAATTCATTTTAATTGAAAATCGAATTATGTTGATGTAATCGCATGATATGTGTTGAATTAAATGGATAATGTATGGATCAATTCCATTTGAATCATTTTTCTGATTTAATTATTTGAGGAATTAAGTAGATTCAATTAATTTTTTTGTATATATTAATGTGTAAGAATATTCTTTTTGTTTAGTAGAACAATAACTCCTAAGTAGACTAGAGCACTTCAAGGTAGATGTTGCTAGAGGGCAGAAAGTTGGAAAAGAATAAACTATGTTTTTGAAAGTTACCTTCTAGGACGGGTACCAAAATGGAGTTTAGAGAGTATAGGTTTTTGCTTTATCCAAAACCTATCTTTTGTTGTTGCAACTAAATTTTTATGCTTGGCTAAACAATTAGCCCATTATGTATGTATAGACTTGTGATAACACTCTTTGGCATTCCTAGCATAGATCTTTCATAGTTCTAAATCATAGATAGAGATGCATGTTGATGTTTGGGCACGCACCAGATTCCACCTTGCATATTACTCTCTTGCTAAACTTTCCATGCAGGGTCGGGTATTCTTCAAGTTGGAAGAATTTTGGGGAAGCAGAAGCTTCGTGGTTGGGCGATAAAGCACTTTAACCATGTTTTCGTCCACCAGTGGAGGTGAGGGTCAAGAGGAAACCTTAGATATTCTCATGATTATCATGGGCTATGATGTAACCTTGATGTAAAATTATATATTGTATTGAATTTGTGGCCTTTTGAGTCAAGTCAACTTGGATATTGTAATTGACAATAGAAATGAATATATATATTTGACTCATTTTAATTAGACACGTGTTGCTATGATTTAAAATAGTTGCTATTATTAAATATTTACAATGTCATTTGCAATAATATAATTAAGTAATAATTAGTGGGTTATTCCACTTTTGGAGAAGCAATCCCCACACCCTTAAGGAATTTTTAATTCCCCTTGTCACATCTTCCCAATTATTTAGGAAGATTGGACAAGATATCCCTTTATGAGGGAGATATTTTCCATACTTCCATGGTACTTGCAAAGTACCTTCCCCCTCTCAGCTCTTTTCATGGTGACAAGTGTCACCACCATATGGATTGAGATGTCTCAAGGCATCTCAACCCTCTATTTTTCTAGATCTAATCCTAGTCCTTGATTCATTCCTCCCCCTTGCTAATTACTACATAGTCATTTTTGCAATTCATCCATTATCATGCAACCTTAAGCACTTCGGCAATCACACTAACTTTAAGCAAAATCTAGTTGTTATGTTACCAAAATCATCCTAGAGCAGACATCCAATTGCATCAAAGGGGAAACCATTGCAACAAGCTCTTCAACAACTCCATTTTCATCCATTTTGGAGCAAGTTTGAGCTTTCAACCCTTATCTTGAGTGTTTGCTTGAATTTTTTCATTTTGCTTGGTTTGTTAGTTGTTTCCTTGCATTTTAGTTTGTAATTTTCACTACACGTAGTGTGTATATTGTAATAATTTGAAACTCAAATGGAAACAAATGTAAAACACAAGATTCATATTTCAAACTACTACAAATCTCTAGATAAAGCTCACAAATAGAATTCAAACAACATAATAACATCAAAAATAAAAATAAATGTTATCATAAAATCTATTATGATTTGAATTTCTCCTTGATTGAACATACCTATTTTGACAACATGTACCTAGCATAAAGTGATGATCGATGGGAATAAAGGAAAGAGTGCTTGAATTTATATAATTTTGAAAGGGGGAATGGATGATCAAAATCTAATAGTGAGATCAATGATATATGATGCTTGAGAAGATTTCCCTGGGATGAAGGAGAGGATGGAGGGTGGAGATGAATGTTGTTAGATTATGAATGGCTAGGATAAACTTATTAAATTTAGTAAGTGGTTCTGACCATGATAGAAATAAGGGACATGTGCATCTAGTGAGATTATATTCTTGGGTTGGGTTGAAAGAATAATGGGACCATAAGGAAAATATTCTTAGGTGCCATTTATTCTTGTAATGTGTTGAGGGAATATAGATATAATTAAATAATACTATTATTTAATTATTTAGCCATGTATGAGATGGAAAATAGGTGGAATATGTAATTATTATTTTTTTATTGTGAGGTGAGATGGAAAAGGGTTTTATTAAACAATATGATTATTTAATCAAGTGAAGAACTTTAGGTAAAGGGGACTAGACTAGATGATATTTTTAGTCAATCCAGACTAGGTGAAAGAATTGACTAGGTGATACTTGGACTAGGTACACTAGGGAAATTTCTAGGTGTACACTTTTCCCCTCTTTGATACAATATTGTGAAAGTTGTGTTTTTTTAAAGAAGAATAAAAGTAGGATGGGATGAAGTGAAGATTCGGTGGCAAGGTGCCTTCGTGGCTTAGAGATGATGGTGGAATTAATGCCCCTTTAAGAGACTTGCTGGGTGAAATGGAGTCCAAGAGGTCTGTTGAAAATAAAAAGGATAGTAAAAAGATGTGTTATAAAGGATAAAATATAACTTGAAAGAAATCACATTGGGACGGTGTACATGCCATGGATATAAGATTCATGGTTGATGAGGATTAGGCATATGGATGGATGTCCCTAGGATGATTCAATGATAGGATGGTATATTATATGGATGTACATTTTAGATGAAATCCCTCAAGGATGTAATGAAATGAAATGACATGATTTGAGGTATGGATAAATTATAGGATAATGATAAAAGATAAAAATGGATTATGGAGACATGTTTTCATAGTAACTTCATGTGCAAGGAGCAACCTTTTATTTTGTTGTAGCACTTAGCGTTATACACCATGATATAAGGGATGATGATGATGATGCACCATATGCATATGGCCTAACACAAACAAAGAACTTAAAAATATTATACTAAGACAATAAGCATGTTATCGTCGGAATTCCATCATATGAAGGATGAGAACAACTATGATGGTGTGATGGATGGAGCACTAAGACTATAGACAATAAACAAACAAAAAACCATACAAACAAGCAATCAAAAACATGTGAGAAAAACAAAAATGGTATTCGATAACATGTTGAAGCCAAGGGTGTATAGGAAGATGGGATTGGATGGATTGGCTGACGGGTTCGTGAGGATCCAAGTATTAGTGATAAGGAAAGGATTAGATTTTTCCTCTATTGAAGCTAAGATCTATAGATTGTTTTAATGGTGATGATAGCATTATTGATTTGGGAATAATGCATCCCAAAAAAAATGAAAGGATTGGGAGATAAATATCTTTATGATGATTAATTGCAATGATTTTGGGTTAAACATAGATTGGAACAAGATAAATAACAAATACTATGGATGTATTTAGATGGATTCATTATTCTAGGTGGGGTATTCTTGGATTTAAGGGCTTCAACATGGATAAAGTGTTTTGGGGAGCATGTTATAGATTGGAATATGTTAGGATAAGTGTTTTCTTTTATTTACCATCTTGATGGTGGAACCAATGGAAAGGGATTATCCAAGCCTAGAGACAAGGATGCAAGTGGTTTGGATGGAATCGTTGATGGATGAGATTAGGTTAATAGGATTTAAAGGGATATGTCCAAGGACTACATTTCATAGGATTAACATGTTTTGATCCAAGATAGAGAGTCGAGTAGTGATATGTAGGGATTGAAGTGATGGTGAATAGTGTGTGGCCAAGTGATAGCTATGCCAAGGGTTTTACAAAGTATTCTTTAAGTGTGTGCCCCTATAGAGCTCCCCCTATGTTCAATCAATCGATGTGGATAACATACATACAACTTAATAGACCAACAAATCCCTTATTAAGAAATTCATTGTACCAGAGGTGCTTCATTTAAATTATCAATTAGGGAATCATAATATTGAGATGATGGTGGCACTGTATGTGCAACTGAGAATTCTAAAGCTTCCTAATTGATTGCATATAGAAAAGTAACAAAAATAAATCTAATTGAAACAACTTAATTGAAATAAATATATCTAAAAACAAATTTAGATAAATAATAATTGTTGTGGGTAATTGTAATAAGTGATACATGTAACTATGCCTATGTAGACCTAGTAACTTAATGAATCATTATATTGTGGTTTAATTCAAGAACAATTAATTTTTTATTTCAAAACTCAACAGGCTATAAATCAGATAATATAATTTACAAATTTATTCTACTACAAATAAATAATTTAAACTACAATGGATATTGTAGTACCTTAAGTGGCCATTGCTTGAATTTTTGCAATCCCACAAAATCCTTCTTCAATTCCTAACTTATAGAATCATGAAAAGTGCTATCTTCTTCTTTATTACAAATTGAACATACAAAAACTTAAGAACATAGTATTTAACTAGAAATGCTTACATTTAGATATAATTCATACAAAAAATCTATCTGATCTCTCACAAGATCAACCATATATACAGGATCCTTGAGAGTCCCGTTATTTCAAAACTAAAAATAAACTACAAGCAACTATCAACTTCCCAAAAATATAGGAAGAGGACTAGGTCTTAGTTCAACAATAAAATAAAAGCTAGTGGAAGTAAGAGTGTAAGAATATGATATGGAATCTACATCAATTACAAAGATGGTTATAACTAAAGACATGCCTAACAGGGTAGGACTTATTTCAAGTCGCTAACCATTGTTAGTACAAGTCTCTTCTTTCCCATGATTCAATTAATAGCATAAAGTAAAAATATGGAGTGATCTATGAATAACTCTTGTTCACACTTTCTGACCATTACCTGCATTAGCTTTGGAAAAATGCATGTACTATAGTTGACCACCTCCTCTGAGTGCGGTGGATCAACATCCTTCTAATGTGGGTTGAAAGTCCTTTTGTTGCGGGTTGAAATATCTTTCGCTACAAGGATTAGTTTATTCCAAATCATCTTTCATCATTAACAACTACAATTAATCATAAAACTCCATTAAATTCCATAGAAATTCAAATATCACACAATCATGTATCAATATAATATATCATCTTCAATACTTAAAATACTTAAAATACATGATTTTTTTTGGAAATGTCTTTGAAACTCATCAAAAAATATGATGAAAAGTATGAAACTAAAGCAAGGAAAAGAAGAAATTTGTAGGGTTCATCACCCCCAATATTTATTGAGATAGATATGGATAGTAAACATGGATGAGGCATGAATAAATAGATATGGTGGATGGGTATGATGGAATGACATGATAGGATAGATTAGTATGGTGGAATGGATGAGATAATTTTCCCCCAATTGTGAGGTTTACATAGTTATTTGATATATGCATGATGCCCATGAATGGTTTTTCATCATGGTACTTTCCCAAGGAACCACAAGAAGTGGTTTTCACCACTAGATGATTATTTCTATATAAATAAGTGGTAAATACTTTTGACTTAGAGCTATGAACTAGTGAGATCACAAACATGAGACCTCATCCCAAATATAAACATTCAACAATAAAACCCTAGTGGGGTTTGAACCTTGATGACAATAAAAAAATACCACCACTTAACCATCATACTATGCCACTATTGGCCATTGTATAATTATTTATATTTACTAATTTTTTCCATTTTTTTGGAATTTTTGGACTTTTTAAGCTACTATTGATTTACTTTTCTTCAGGTATCACATGTATGGATGACTAATGTAGATGATCTAGATTATTCGGTAATAACATTCCAATAGTATCCCACCTTACATAGTTGCTTTACTAGGATCTTTGCATTGGTATACAATTCAAAGTTGTGGCAATGCTCTTTGATAGTTGGGTTGGCCTTGCCCAAATATAAAATTCTTGATAAAGTGACATAATAACTATTGTGGTAAAGTGTGGATACAAGGATGTAGTGGATTCTACATTTTGGGTTGGATTTAGGATGAAATTGTATAAATTTAGTTGTTGGAGGCAAGGATTGAGATTTGAATTGTCGATTTAGTAATTGGGAATTTGGAGGTGGGTGTGTAGATTGATGGATTTTGGATTGAGGGATTTTAGGTTTTGATTTGAATGAGGGATGTTGGGATTGGGTGGTAAAACTTGGTTTGAAATTGGGATTAGGCTTAGAATTGGGACCAACAATATTTTTGTCTAGTGAAGTTTTTCATGATAATTGCAAAGGTGGTACACTCCTATCGTATGTAATGTGTGACTTTTTATCTATAGATTGCTTGTGATGACTTTCTTTTATTGGATTTATCGATTTACTTTGCTTTAGGATCCATATTTATTTTTTATTTCTTCTTATTTTTTGGGTGCATATAGCTTTTTAGATTCATATTGATTTTGATATGGAGTCTACATTTGCTTTTTCTTTGGTAGTAGATAGTAATATTTTTCTTCATGGGAATGCCTCACTTTTTATTAATGGATATGTTGTTCCCAATCAAGGGGCTTATAATTTTTTGGATGTAGGTTGGTAGTATGGATGGAGGGAATATGGAAAATATGGGTGGAATAAGGATTCTCAAAACAGTTATTGATGGCCTCTATTTTGATTCTTTCATTAGATAAGGTTACACCAAATATCATTGAGTTGTCACCATTAGAGTGCTTTCTTGGAGATGTGTAGCCAAGACCTTGATATCCATTATTTTTATATATTGATACTAGCTCTAAAATACCTTGTTAATGAAGGTCTAACCCTTTACCATTGTAGCCCATGATTTTAAATTTTTCTTGCTATAGGATATTGGTTATTATTGAAACAAGATGAAAATTCCTCATTAGGCAACCATGACTTAGTAGAGGGGTTTATTTGTTCTTTTGCAAGAAGGAGGCCAAATCGTATGAAGGTAGTCAAACCCAACTTGTAGGATAATTGCTTTTCCTCCTTGTTTTCAATTATGGAATCTTGATCAATGATATGCTCAATATGATTACTTTTGTCTTGTGAATTCTCCTACATGGTGGGATCCATATCATTTGTTTGACTATCTATGTATCCAAGGGAGGTAAGTGTCTCATCTTGGTAAATGGAAGTTTATAGAACATGGATGTGGTCATCTTTGATTTCATGTTCATGGATGGGATAAAGTTGAAGGAGGGGATTGTCTTGGATTTTTTGATCTATGGGATGATCTTGACCAAACATTGGATTTTGGATGGCATGATCATAGGTAGGATCTTGATCAAAGATTGGATTTTGGATGTCATGATCGTGATAGAGTATTGAATGATTGTGATATCACAGGAAGGCGCCATCTGTCACATTCAGAGAGGCCGAAGGAACATTATGAATGTTTTCATATATTAAGCCGACCTCAATATATTAACTGGTGAGATACTAAAGCGGATCTAAAATGCACATGCTTAAAATCGACAGAGATGTTTTAATCTAAACAGAACGGGTGCTCAACATTTAAAGTCAAAGTTATCAACCGTGTGCACGAGAAAGTTTGTTGAAGATCAAGATCTACTGTTGCCCACTATCACGTGATCAAGAGTTGCAAGATGGTTAACGATCGTGATATCAAGGGAATGTTGACACGTGAATTTTTTTTATTTTAAAAATGCATTGTTTCGTCGAACCTCCAAAAATGTCTGACGAAAATTTCATCGTAATGACTTGTCTATTTCTTTGCAAGTTTGACGAACTTCTGTTGTTGATCTGATGCTTTGGCAAATACATGCCACTTGTGTTTTGGCTACGGTTCGTCGCTAGATTGACAAAATGTTTGTTGATATTTCGACGAACACCAGAGCCCTTTTTCATGGCGGCAACCAACGAAGTTGTGTCATGATTTCGATGTTTTAAATCTAGTCGGGAAAGCAACGAAAAATTAGCGACAAAAATTATTTCAGTGGTTTGTTGGTATGCCGACAATATATTATCGATATTCTAACAAACGTTCGTTAGAAATTGGAGTCAAATACAGTAGTGATTGTTTTCTTGTTGGAATTTTTACTTCATCTGTATATTCTAAATTTGAGTCAATTTATTACACAAGTGAATTGAATAAACTAAATAAATTAAATGTGATTTTTAGTTTGCACGAGTTACAATGGAATGTGTTGTAAATAAGGTTATAAAAAATCATTTTTTTAGTATATTAATAATTATTGATTTTTTCAAATGAGTATTTTAAAATTTATAAATTAATTGTATATTTTTTTGTTCAAATTCATGCTTACATAAGTGAATTAAAACATGAACTTGAATCGATACACATGGAAATGAATTGATTAAAATTTGATTCTTGGATCTAGAAAAACGGTGTTTACAAACGCTATTTGAAAACATGCTAATCAAGGGTCATAGTCTCTTCAATCAAACCCCTATCAGTTTAATGAATTTAAAATAATATCAAAGACAACAAGTAAGTGTATAGTATGCCTATGATGATGATGCAATTAAGATGCTTTGAGGTTATGCTATAATATGAGATGTGAATGTCCATGATCTAATATGATCCCTAGGAAACTTCAAAAGGAATGAACAAATATCTTGAAATACAACAACATAACACATAAGTCAACAAAAATGTGTGTTAGGTTGACTCCCAGTTGTTAGTAGGAGGTAGTCAAATAGGTTAAAATTTGAGGTTTAGATTTGTAATAATAAAAATGACCTAAGTTAATTGTGAACTCATCAATTTTATCTAGGGTGGTGAAAGGAAGATTTGAGGCTCCAAACAATTAACCACATCTTTGTCCCCTTACATTAAATGCACCAACTAGCTACCTTTCTTCTTCCAAATAAATATATTGCCACAATCAGACCCACTCATTACATACTAAGTATTAGGACCAAATAAATTTATACCTTTCATAGTCTAGGGATTTTGATGCCCCTCATAAACTCGTGGTGCTTCTATTTCCTTTGATGTTTTAGATGAAGTAAAATTTGGGCATGGTTCGAAGCCCATCTCATTTTGAAATAAATAAACTCATCATTATATGACACAAGTAACTTTCTTTGATTAGAGTGAGCCAGAAAAGTTATGTGGATGTGCTTAGTGCCAATTAGATGATGAGGTGAGAATGAGTTGATGAGATGATCTTTATTAGTTGATGCATCCCATTGATAATTAAGAATGCCATGAACACGAGAATATTTATCAGAACTATCAGTAACAAAATAATTTGAAATAAATGGATCTATTATACTTAAATTGAGCTAAAAAATAGGGGCTTGGTTTAACTTTGATCCATTAGCATTGAAAGCATGGAAGGTAAATAGATTTGTTTTAGGGTGACTTCTTAAATCAAAGTGCAAAAGTAAGGAACAATGATATATTTCTTAAATTAAACTGCAAAAGTAAAGAACAATGATTCAATGAAGAATAGATTGCATACATTTTTAGCAAGAATGAATTAGTTATTTCACATATCAAACTAGATTGGATGTCATATATCACCAAAAATAGAAGAACTATATGAGATTAAAAAACATACTTATGACTAAAAATTCCTTCAAATATAATCCATTATGTAACATCCAATACATACTCAATATTTTGTTGTGGTTCAAACTATAATCCCCTAATTATAATTTGATCAATTGAGAATTACTTCTAATGACCAAGGGAAAATTAAATCCTTTTACAATTTTGTTTGAACCATTCAATGCTTATGACTAAAAGTTCCCTTAAATACAATCCATTATGTAACATGCAATACATACTCAATATTTTGTTGTGTTCCAAACTATAATCCCCTAATTATACATAATCAATATCTTCTCTTTATTTATCACATCACCTTAAACATCTTTAATACATAACTTAACTACATTATTTAATTATTTTAATATGTCAGAATTATGATTATGCTTAGATTAAAAGTTAGGGTTATAATTAGAGTCAAAATTTAATTTAAGGTTATATTTAAGGTTAGGGTTGTATTGAGGGTTAAGGTTATATTTAAAGTTAGGTTTATATTTAGGGTTAAAATTATATTTAGGGCTTAAGTTATATTTAGGGTTAGGGTTATGATTCATTTAGGGCTAATATTCACTAAGGGTTATATTTAGGGTTAGGGTTAGAGTTCAATTAGGATTATTGTTCACATAGGGTTACGTTTAGGATTCAATTAGGGTTAATATTGTATGATAAAATTTTGGGTTAGAGTTAGGGTTTAGTTAGGATAAAGGTTAATGTACAACTAGGGTAAGTGTTCATTTAGGATTAGGGTTAGGGTTAAGGTTGGGATTTAAGTAGGGTTAGGTTCAGGGTTATCGTTAGGGTTAGAGTTAGTTTTAATATTGAAATAGGGTTACGATTAGAGTTATAGGATAAAGCATGAGGTTAGAGTTAGGGTTTTATAATAAATCTTGGGATTACATTTAGGGTTAGGGTTAGGGTTAAATTTGGGTTATGATTTTAAGGTTAGTGTTATGTTAGGATTAGGGTTTAATTAGGCTTACAGTCCAATAAGGGTTAGGGTTATGGTTATGGTTCTATTAAATCTTGGGGTTAGTGTTAGGGTTATGATAAGGGTTAATATTATAGGTAGATTAGGGTCAGGGTCCAATTAGGATTAAGGTTAGAGTTAGGGTTAAGGTTAGAGTTTAATTATGGTTAGGTTTTTTAGGGTGAGAGTTTAACTAGGGTTAGGAATAGAATACAATAAGGTTTAGTGTTTCATTACAATTAGGGTTACAATTCAATTTGAGTTATGGTTTAGTAAAGGTTAGGGTTAGGGTAAGGGTTCAATTAGGGTTATAATTTAATTAGGACTACGGTTAGAATATAATTAGGGCTAGTCTTCAATAATGATTAAAGTTAGGGTTCAATTTGAGTTAGGGATAAGTAAGGGTTATGGTTAGGCTTCTAGGATAAATCTTAGGGTTACATTGAAGGTTTAATTAGGGTTAGGTTAGAGTTAGGGTTGGGGTTTAATTATGGTTAGTATAGAGGCTAGGTTTCCATCAAGTTTAGGGTTAGTGTTTGATTTGGGTTAGGGTTTAGTAAGGGTTGGGGTTAGGGTTCTAGGATAAAGCTTAGAGTTATAGTTAGGGTTTAATTAGGGTTAGGGTTCAATTAGGGTTAGGTTAGGATTTAATCAAGGTTAAGGTTAAGCTTTAATTTTGGTTTAAGGTTTAGGGTTTGGAGTTAGGGTTTAGGTTTAATTTGGGTTAGGGTTTAGAGTTTAGGGTTAGTGTTCATTTAAGTTACCTTTAAGCTTCAATTTATCTTGGGGTTTAATAAGGGTCAAGGTTAGGATTTGGGTTATGGTTAGGGTTTAATAATGGTTAGAGTTAGGGCTAGGATTCAATTAAGGTTTGATTTTCCTTATGGTTAGAGCTAGAGTTCAACTAGGGTTATTGTTCACTTATGATAAGGGTTAGGGTTAGTGTTCAATTAGGCTTAAGGTTTAATTAGGATTATGTATTAACATTCAACTAGGCTTAGTGTTCATTTATAATTAAGTTTAGCTTAGGGTTAGGGTTATGATGGAGCCAACATTAAATTAATTAAGGTTAGGGTTAGGATTTGGATTAGGGTTATGGTTAGAGATATAATTAGGATTAGGGTTGGGTTAGCATTAGGATTAAGGCTAGGGTTAGGGTTAGAGATAGGGTCAAGATTAGGGTTAGGGTTAGGGATAAAATTAGGATTAGGGTTAGGATTTGAGTAAGGATTATAGTTAGGGTTAGAGATAGGGTCAGTATAAGGGTTAAGATTAGAGATTGAATTAGGATTAGGGTTAGGTTTAGGGTTAGAGATAGGGTTAGGGTTGAATTTTTTTTTATGATTGGGTTTATGGTTAGGGTTTTGGTTAGAGATAGAGTTAAGATTAGGGTTAGGGTTAGTTGGATTTAGGTTAGAGATAGGGCCAGGATTATGGTTAGGGTTAGGGTTAGAGATAAAATTAGGATTAGGATTGAGTTTTGTGTGAGGGGAGCAATGTATTTCAAAGATAGGGCTAAAGTTTAATTAGAGTTAGGGTTATAGCATAATTAGGGTTAGGGTTCAAATAGATTTAAGATGGTTTAATTAGGGTTAGGGTTATGATGGATCCAATATTAAATTAATTAGGGTTAGAGTTAAGATTGGGATTAGGGTTATGGTTAGAGATATAATTAGGATTAGGGTTGGGTTAGCATTAGGATTAGGGTTAGGGTCAGGGTTAGAGATAAGGTCAATATTAGGGTTACGATTAGGGTTAGGGATAAAATTAGGATTAGGGTTAGGGTTTGAGTAAGGATTAGGGTTAGGGTTAGGGTTATATATGAAATACTAAATGTGTCACAGATATGTGTTTATGTGTGACTATAACCCAAACCCTAATTCTAAGCATAATCCTAACCATAATGTAAACCCTAAGCCTAACCATTATTTCAACTCTAACATTAACACTAATCCTAATCTTGAACTTAAACCTATCATAACTATTATTCTATCATTTTATCATAATCATAATAATAATCCTAATCCTACCCATTTCATCACCCTAACCATAATTCTTACCCTAACCCGAACATTAATGTAAACCCTAAACATAGAACAAAATTCTAACCCTAATGTTAATCCTAATTGTGATATAAATCATAACCCTAATTATATTAATTTATTCAATGTATAATACTAAACCCTAATGCTAACTATAACCCTAATCATAAGTCTAAACCCTAACCCTCACCATAATCATAATCGTAAACCAAATCCTAACCCTAATGCTAATCTTAAACTTAATCCTATCCTTGACCCTAACCCTAACCCAAACCATAGACCTGGCCAAATATAAATCCTTACCCTACCCCTCATTATAATTCCAATCCAAACCTTAATATTAATTACAACCCTACCCTTAACACTAACCAAAACCTTATTCCTAACCTGAAACCTGTTATAATTACAATCCAAACCCTAACCCTAACCATAATTCTACCCCTAACCCTCACATAATTCTCACACTAACTATGACTATAAACCCAATCTTAGCACTAAACCCTAACCCTAATAATAATAATAAATATAAACCAAACCGTGACCCTAATGCTAACCCTAACCATGATATAAACCCTAATCCTAAATTCTCTCTAATCATAACCCTAAATATATTAATTTATTCAATGTGTTATACACATCGTGGCTGCTACAAGCTTATCTATCTTAATATATTAAGATATATATATTATATGCCGAGAGATATCATTGTCTAGGCATATTTTCTAAATTCAAAAAAAAAAAAACAAGATAATGATATCTCTCAACGTATTTAATATATATATATATATATATATTAAGATAGATAAGCTAGTATGGTAACAAACCAATCAAACTTATTCTTCTAATCTATTTATTAAGGTTCAATTCTATTATTACAACTTAGGTGAGGTTTACTCATTTTGTGTTAACATATGTTTAATATTAATTTTGTTTCATTTATTTAGTTATAGTAGTTATCTTGTAGAATTTAGAATTACTTCATTTACATTTGTTTTTTCTCATAAAATTATTAAAGAATGAAACATGAAAATATTTTAATTATTCAAATTGATCATTTTTCAACTTAATAAGATAATGAATAATTTATGTCTATGGTCATTGAACAAATTATTCCTTTTTCAAAAAACAAGGACATAAAAATCTATAATAAGAGTAAATTGAGTGATTTTCCTATGAAATCTTGTATATTTCTTAAAATATTATGAGGGTGTTGAAATTAGCATTGAATATTTTCTTGATGGGAGATAAGCTTCATTCTAAATCCTAGAAAATCATTGTGTTTATGGAATATTTTATATTCTCCTTCATACCAAAATTCAAGAACATTCATGTCAACCATGTAAATTGGCTTAAAAATTCATATTTGTTGTCATCAAATGAATTTTCATTATATACATATATGAAAATAATTAAAATATATATTTTTTTACTTTATGAATATTTCAGAGAACATAATTTATATTAAAACTATTTTTATATTTTGAAAAGTTATTTTGACGATTTAAATTATATATATATATATAGTCTAGATTTTAACATTTATCTGATATTATATGATATAAATATTAAATATATATTATTCAATTTATTATATAAGTATATTTTATTATTATTTATATATCAACTTTATTAATAATTAGTTTAAATTTTTTAACAATTTTTTTGACATTTTATCTTAAATTTCACAATGATTTATGTGTCAAATATTAATAATATAATATTTCTAAAATAAATAACAAATAAAGATCTATAATTTTTTAAAATTAAATTTACCAAAATATTGCATAATGACTTTTTCAAAAGTAAAATTAAAAAGTTACATACACACCTAAAATAAATATATTAAAAAGTAAAATAAACAATATAGATATAGATAATAAAAAAGATTTGGATCAATTTAACATTTGTAAATATGAAATCCAAAATCTTGAATTTAAAATTTAAAATTCAAATCCATATTGCAGTTTTCTTTTTCATTTAACCATTGTAAATCAAGTATGAATTATCAACTTCCATTCTAGGGTGGAGTATTTAAGGAAGATAACCTTAATGAAATAATATATTTAATATTTATGATATTAATAATATTAAAATCTAAACAGTAAATTTATTAACATATAATATTAAATTTAATTAATTTAAATTAATTTTTAATTTTTTAATATATAAAATATCTAGATTATATAATTGTAAGATCAAAATAATTATTCAAAATACAAGAATAATCATAATATGGATTATGTTTTCCAAAATACATTGATGAGAATCATTAAATAATTAAATTATAACCATAAGGAAATGTATTCCTAATATTTTTATAATAACATCTTCATTAAATTTAGAGCTAAATGCTTGTACATTTAATTTATTTTTTCATATTTACTTAACCTTTTTATTACAATAATAATTTCATTATTTAATTAAATAACCTAATATTTATGAAAGGTGCACCTATTTTTACACAAAAGAAAATTATAAAATAAATCTCCTTAAATTGTAATGAACTTGACAAGGATAATCAAATAATAAAAATAATCTTGTTACATCAGCATTACATCATTATTCTAGTAGCATATTACATTCTTGCAAACTATTTTTCTCTAATTCTAGTAGCATATTACATTCTTGCAAACTATTTTTCTTCACTTTGGTTCATTGTTGTTGAATGATACATTTAGGGGTTTGACTAAGGAGAACATGACCATCACAATTCAATAGATTTCTTAAAAGTGTTTTATAAACAAAACATATTCCCTATCAAATTTAGAGCACATACATAAAGACAAACAAGTTTCAAATAATATAATTTAGTGAGATCAAGTGTGAGTTACAAATTTAGATCCACACTTCAAGTTCAAGTCCACATGCATAGATACCACTTAGATGACATTAGAAATGAATCAAAATAGTACACAATGAAACTCATAAATTGGCCATAACAATAATGCCACCACTTAACCATTGCACTGTATGATGAACCTCCCTGAAAGGTGCACCCATTTTTTTATCGATAAAGACGGGTCAAACCTGCAATAATTTTATTCAACAAAAAAACCAGCAATTACAACAAAGTCGTGTCTTGATTTCCACCCTTCCTCCCATTGTGCATCTTTGAAGCTCGTCCCAAAGGCAATAAAAGCACACCAAACTGCACTTCAGATGCATAAGGATGACCCCAAGCATCGGTAGAACCAACAAAGCCAAAAGCCTTTCCATCACCACCAAATGGAACCCTAGCCGCAACCATCGCAGAAGCAAAGAAAGGTGCACTCATTTTTACACAAAAGAAAATTATAAAATAAATCTCCTTAAATTGTAATACCAAACTTATTTGACTTTATAAAATTATTTATTTATAAATAAATATGTTGTAAAAGTATTGGTAACTTTTTGCATGTAGGTTTATAAAATTATTTGTTTATAAAATATAAATAACACAATACAAATATTTTTAAAAATTTTATTTATACAAAAATATTGAATAAAATATATTTATAAAAAAATAAAACATGCAACATAAAAATAATAATTTTTTATAATTTTAGATGAGAATTGGTAACAACTCATTTTATAAGAAAATAAATAGAAATTTTTTTTCCTAAAAGACCTCAATATACTCAAAAAACTAAGCTATAAATATAAGTTCCTCTATAATAACATTCAATCTCAATCTTTCATACAATTAGATGTCAAGTCGTAGAAGATAATTGTGGGTTTGGCCTCAAATTCTAACCCTTTTTCAATGCATGAAATGAATAATATCTTGGGCTTCAAGTACTACCAAATGTCCAACTCATTTATTTGATTGTAAATTTATCCTAAAAAATTATCTCTCATTGTAACATATCACATGTGGTTATAATTTCATGACTTGCTAATCTAGGAGGATCTACAAATCATCTCATTGTAATTTAACCTTAACCATAAATTACTTAACCCTAATCCAAATTGAACCTTTATTTAACCCTAACCCTAATTGAACTATAACGTTAACTTTGAACCCTAAATAAATTATAGTCTTAATTGAACCTTGGTCGTAACCCTTAAATCCTTACCCTTACTCTAACCCTATTTGATCCCTAGTCCTAACCCAAGTAAATAGTAATACTAATTGAACTCAAACTTTCAGCCTAATTGAACTCTAATCCTTATTAAACCATAACCCAAATTGAACCCTAATCCTAATGCAATTGTAACCTATATTTAATGAATTCCTAACCATAACCTAAATTCTAATTGACCATTTATTGAACCCTAAAGCTAACTAAACTCTAATTTTAACTCTCAACTATAATTAAATCATAACCTTAACTATAACTAAAAAATAACCATAATTGTAATTTTTTAGCTTAATTAAGTCCCCATAGAAATAATAGACATTGTTGTTCAAGAAACAATTTTTTTCTATTGATAGGTCTACCCATACAAAGGAAAATAATTGTTGATACAAAAAAAGGAAAAAAAAAAGAGTCATACATAGGTGATCAAAGGGTTTTCATATTTGACAACAACATTTCATTCATCTTTCTTCATCATTGTTAAAAAAACCACAACTAATCTCAAATTTTCTTCACTTCATAGAACAAAATTTCCCTCCTAGCATTTGGCAAGAACTTCGTAGCAAATAGTAGCAACGTGGCCTTGTTAAATCATGGCATGAGGATAATAAAATGTGTGTGAAATTCAAATAAATGTTTAAAAATAGTGAAACCTATTGAATCATGCAAACCTATGGATTTCAAATAATTTTAAATGTTTATAAAACTTGGACATCTGGCTTCCTGTGAAAACAAATATTAACTGTGAAATTTACTTTTATAATTGTATATTTTAAAAAAAGTAAAAATAAGCAATCCTATTTCAAGAAATTCAAAAATTAGAGCAATGGTGTCACGTTCCTCTGCTCCTGGTGCTCGTTTGGCTGTCGGGAAGCCTCAACTTCTCTCATGGCACCCGTTATCCTTAGACGCGAGAAGGCTAGTGGTTGCAAGGAGAATGCCCAGGATGGGCTTGGCAACAGGACAATGGATGCTCGGGGGAAGGAAGGGTTTGGTGTTGGGGTTGCTGCTGATCGGGGGAAGGGTTCTCTATTTCTTGGGCATCCTGTGAATGAGAAAAATTGTGGCCTACATTCGACGGGCAATTTCAGTGACGTCATGCGGTTTGGTGGCTAGTCTGGTGGTGGGGGTGTTGGGGATGTCAACGGGTTGAAATCTGCAAACCCTAGGTTTGGTGTTGCCCTCATGTCGAGTTATCCCTTTCCAATCCGCCTATCTTCCTTTGTTCCTGAGGTTTGTCTGGATACATTGGCTTCTGATCGGGAGGATTTTCTATTAGATCATGCCCTGATTTGCCGCTTTACTAGGATTTGGCCGAAACTTTATGATTTGCACGCCTGGGTCAAGGAGAATTGGCAAGAGTATATGGGTGGCGAAATAAGCATTTACCTTTGTGCAAAAGGGTTTTTTATTTTAGAATTTGATTCTTAGAAGGATAAGGAGTTGGTAATGGAGTGTGGCTCTTGGATTTTTCAAAGTGATTTCTTGTGTATGAAGCTCTGGTTTCCAGGGTTTGACTTTCAAATAGAAACTTTCACCACAATTTTTCTGTGGGTTAAGCTACCTTATCTTCCCATTCAATTTTGGGAACTTGACTATTTGAAGGCCATTGGTAACGCCTTGGGTTATTACCGTTGTTTTGCTGAGGAAACAATTAACTATCAAAACTCCATGTGTGCTCGAATTTGCGTGGAAATGGATTTGGCCAGGGGTCTCTTTGCTGAGATGCTCCTGAAGGTAGGTAACAAATGTTGGAGGCAACCTATTGACTATGAAAAAATATCTTTTAGATGCAGGTGTTGCTTCACAATTAGATCATTTTACTTCCCATTGTTGGAAGCAGCGAGTTCTTGGGAGCCAACCTTTGAGAAAACTGTTGTGGTGGGTTGGTGTTGAATCACAACACTATGTTGTCCCTCCCTCTTCTCCCAAAGAACCTATAGAATCTCAAGCCACTCTAAAGGGAAACTCAACTTCTTCTAATTTTGGGGTTCAGTCTCAAGCCTTGCCTAATATTCATTCAGAGAACTTGGTGGAAGTTGCCCCTATTGATGGGAAGCAAGGAGCTTTGGACAGTGTTGCTTCAAAAAAACTCAAAGCTTTCTTCGTTGGATTTGGAACCTCCTAATCTTGTTGGTCTAAAAACCAAGGGATCAGTAAAGTCTGATCGAACAAACTCTAGGGTGGAGTTGGGGAAGGAACCCCTAGCTAAGGTTGACAAAAATATGATGGCATCACTTTACTGTGAGAAGGAATGGATAGAGGTAAAAAGGAGGAAATCTGCTTCAAAAAAACACAATATGTTGCTCAGGTTAGCCACAAAAGGAGGAAATGCCTCTATTGTGGCTTTCTGATGGCGGGGTTGGGTTTGGGCCTGGTGGTGTGTTAGTAGGAGGTATAGGCTTCTATGGTTTGGGGTTAGGTGGTTTGGTGTTTAGGGGTTTTGGGGGGTTGGCACAAATGTATCATTGTGTGGTAGGGGTTGGCATGTGGATAAATTGTCCTCTTTTGGGTGGCTTTGGGGATGAGAGTTTATGTATCTATGTCAGGTGATGGGTTGAACAATGTAATATCTCTCTTAGAAATTAATATAAACAATTTTACGAACCTATAAAAAGAAGTACAAATAAGAGAGTATTTTTTAATTTTCAAAATCTTGTGGATCTTGACGATATTTATTTGCTAGGTCACAACTATGTTGATCATGCGGATAAATTTCATACTAGTCAACTCCAAAACCAAAATTTTCATGCATGTGGTGGCCACGTGGACTCTATAAGTTGATTTTTAGGTTTAAGTGATATTTTCAATGGGTTGAGAAACAAACAAAGCACAATAAAAAATTTAGGCTAGATTTTAAAACAAACAAAACATAGTCATGATCAAACTCAAGAACTATATATCGCTTAGTGTTGTTACCATACGGGCATATCACATAATATGTATTTGGTGATGATTGTGTATCTACTCCTATGAACCTACAAAGTCTATATCAACTACTATGTATATACTTGTAACCAAAAAATATATTTCCTATGTGTATATATTGGTAAAAACTCTACATATCTACCTCAACACTAGTGTGTATATATGCTATAGAATTGCGACTATATGCATTATAATTGTGGGTCTTGCCCACATTTTTTTACGAGTAAATGAAAACATAAACATAATTTTTTTCAATGCATCATAAACAAGACTTATTTTTAAGTTGTCTTTGTGCATCTGATTACACAACGCTATCATAAACACTCTACACATATTACAAATAGGGAAAGGATTCATTTTGGTATATGAGACTCTATCTTACTCCCAACTTAATTGATCTAAGAGTTTGAAAACGTATTATATTTTTAAATTTTTTTTCCTAATCAACAAAGTATAAGTCTAAAGTTCAATAATCAATTTTAAAATTTATGATGGAGAGTAATTTATTTTAAATCAATTTCTTAACACTAGTTATACATTAATATTATAGTCAAACATCAAACAATTATAAGGCTAGATCACTATTTTTTTATGAAACCTTAAATTAAATTTAGTAATAGTACTACCTCTACTTCTAGCTTTTTTACCATTGTTTTTATTTACTAACATTTGAATTGACAACAAAGAAATAAATGACTATAGGGTTGTAATTTTAGCCCAATTGATTCTATTTGAAAGTTAAATTATGATACTAAGTGGTGAGACTAATTAATAGCTAGTTTTCTATTGCTTAGTTCATACCTTTCAGACATTTCAAGTTTATTTCATATACATTCTTGAACTTATATATCTTTTTATATGCTTCATGCAACCTAAATCAGATTTAAATGTATGGAAATATGGTTATAATATATGTTATTATTTGCATGGATGAATTTGTGAATGTGTATGAAATTTGATAGGAACCTATGTTTGATTCATGGTTATTAATGGTATGTATATGTTAGATGGAAGTGAATATTTGCAGTGAGTAACTCGTATAAACTGGAGCAATCAACTCATAGCCAAAGGATCGTGAGCAACAATGGAGAGTCAGATTGATGAATGCACAATTGTTTGAAAATACATGAAGGTGATCATTGACAAGGTTAGATTGTGAGTCACCAAGGCATTAAATAAACATGATAGAGTAAGAAGGGTTCAATACTATTACACTCACATGATAGTTTGGCTATGTCTCTAACAAAACCGTTTGAGCAAGAGTCCTGCTTAAACTTCCTTTTTTTATTCTTTTAATTACATTTTAGTTACAAAGACTCGTTCACATCCTATTCTTAAGGAGAGTGGACAATAGCATTTAGTTTTTTGTTTTAATTTTAGTTTTGAGTCCTTATACAAATAAATCTCCTCCCACGCCTATATTTGGGGATCGATGATCGAGGAGTGAATCTAGTTAGAATTGCAAGTGGAGTGTATTTCCAATTTTCATGCTTTGGCAAGACAATTGCTAGTTTACTATTGTAATGAATAGATTTTTGAATGGTAAATCTATTGGAGATTCTTTTCATATTTTGAGCATTAAGTTCTCAATGCAATAAATATTTTTTTCAATCTACTATGATGATCAGTTAATTCAGTAGCTTGTATTTGGTTTTTATTATGTGGGTACAACAACTTGAGAAATGGCCACTCAAGGAACTATCCACCCACTTCAATTTTCATTGTTAGAGTAGATGTTTCATATTGTATTCATTTCAAATATATTAATGGTTGTATGTTTTTTGTAACATTGCTTTGAGTTAAGCTCTAGAGTAGTTAATTAGTTGAGTTTTGAAGAGTCAATTGTAGTTAGTGGTATAGTTTATTACAGAGTTCAGATTCTATCAATTAACTAGTAACAACACTAAGCTAAGAGTACTTGTAGCATAGGTGACATTAAGTTATTTACTCTATTTTGCAAGTTTATGCTTTACTTTCCATTTCGATATTTCCTATTTTATGCACATGTGTGAACCACCTATATCCAACAATATAGGTTGTGTAGAGTCCCTAGGTGCACATACAATGCCAACATCATCACAAGCTTACAAAGCCCTGGTCAATAATTAAATAAAGTCGTTGTGAGGGTTTAGTTAACTATTTATTTAGGAATCTTCCCTCTAAATTGAGTGTTTATCCATGAAACACCGAGTTGATTGAACATTAGAAAGGCCTTACATTTTTGGCATCGTTCTTGGGGATGGTGCTACACTTAGGATTCTCTTGTGTTATTTCAAGTTTTCGTAGTTAGTCCTTTGTTTTCAAGTATTAGGATAATTAGGTTCTAGTTCACCAACAACAACCTATCACTAACATTATGCAAAGTTTGTTGATCTAAAGAGTCACACCTATTGTAAGCGGAGTTGATGAGATGCTTTGGGAAGATTTCTCCCCTCAACACACCAAGCTTTGGACGATATTGGTGATCAGAGTGAATAGAGCGAGGGTATTACTAAAGAAGAATCATCCCTAGCACAAACAACCACATCAGACACAAAGGAGACTTCTCCCACACATATTATCACTATGGTTGATGCAGTAGTGGAAGACCCACCCGAGCATGTAACCTTTGAGTTCCCCATTACCAACCAGGAGAGAGAAACTACCTTGAAGAGTATACCTCCATTATCATTACCTGTCTTCTATGGGTTGGTCATAGAGGACCCAGATACATTCTTGTTTGAGTTTGATGTGCACATAATAGATTCACATAGGCTAAAACTATTTCTAGCAATATTGAAGGATGCTGCTCTAAGATGGTTCATGGATTTAGGAAGAGATGTTGCTCCAAATTGGAATACTATGAAGATCAAGTTCCTAGAAAAGTATCAAGATTATTATAGAGGAATTGATAGGAAAAGAGATGATATTTTTATAATGACATAAAAAGAAGATGAGCCATTGGAGGACTATGTAGAAAGATTCCAGTTCTGCTTAAAGAAGTCTCCACAAAATAAGATCCCAAATGAATCCCTAAAACTAGTGTTTTTAAGAGGAGTTAATGATGATTGCATGGATGTCCTTAACCTTATTGGGTCAAGAGATTTGCAAGGTTCGTAGGAACTATTCAAGATCCTTTACTAAAAGGGCTAGAGTAGACAAGATATCTCCAATCTGCGAGACATCTAATGGAGTCTCTAGAGTGGAACTAAGTTATATTTTGTCCAACATGAAAGAATATATCATCAACCATTTGGCTACATATTTGGATACTCTGCATATAAAAAAAATTCAAGAAGAGATAGAGGAAAAATTATAGAATACTACCCACATTATAGACAAAGAAAAGCTAGCTGCAAATGCAAAAGAGTGGAAAGTATTTTTCAGTACAAGAAAGGGAAACTAGTTTTTCAAGCGCTGGAAGATGAAGATGGACAAGTGTTCTACATTTCTCAAAGGAAACCATGGCATCCAAGAAAAGGTATTCCTCTAGACCCTTTGACTTATAGCATGCCATTTCTAGTTAGCAAATCAAATTTCTTTAGTTGGAATCCTCAATCTTGGGTAAATCCACAAAACTAATGGAAAAATCCTCAACCAAATTAGAACCAAAAATTAAAAAATATGTGGAAAAAAAGAAACTTCCAATGACCTAATTGCAATTCCCAATAGCCACCTCAAGAAAACCAATGGAAATCTCAATGGAAAAGAGGTCAACAGTGGCAAAACAAAAACTTGAATTACCAATAGCCACAAAAACCCTTGTAGCCACAACAATAAGCCATTATGCCAAACCCAACACATGTATCACCACAACCAACTAAAGCACCTTAATTTCCAGCATAACCTGCACCTAACCCAAATAACAAGCCTATTCAGCAGGCCTATACTAACGAGGCTATTCAATACCCTACTTATGAGGTAGAGGTGAGTGATGTCCACCTTAGATCAAGGAAAATATTGGTTGGGTCTTCATCCCCTCAAATCACTAAGTTTTTTGATGAGGAACCCCCAGTAGAGACCTTGGGAAATCAACCTAAGGATACTGAGTCAAATCAGGTTAACCCAACTAATACAAGTTCAAAGCCTCCATTCCCCAAAATATTAGTTGTTCAAAGGAATCAAACACAAGCTAAAACTGGTATGTTAAGTTGGTTTAAAGATGTTTGTATCAAAATCCTCCTCATTCAAGCAATCAAGGAGGTACCTATTTACACCAAAATAGTGAGAGAACTGTGCCTAAAGAAGCTGGGTAGAAAATGAAAAACCCTCAGACTATACATTTCTTAGGAAAAATTGTAGACATTATGTTGGGAAACATAACTATCCCTAAGTATGCAGACCCTAGGAGTCTTGTACAATATATGTCAAGATAAATGGCACTCTCATAAAGAGCACATTGATTGACTTGGGAACAACTATTAATGTGATTACTAAAGAGATAATGCAATTGTTGTAGTTAATAGAGCCCATACCTACACCCACTATCCTATATTTGGAAAATAGGTCAATGGTTAAACTTGAGGGTATAATTGAAGACTTAGTGATAACATTGGATTCATGGAATGCCCTAAAGATTTCATGGTATTATGGCTTAAAGCTAATCTTGCCGGTTATCCCCTCATCTTAGGAAGACCATGGCTAGCAAAAGTAGATGTATTTATAGGTTGTAGGTCTAGGAATATGATTATCTCTAATGGGAATGCGACTAAGAATTTGGTCCTTTACCCATCATCCCAACCATATGTAGACCTAAAATAAACTATTTGGCCTAGCCTAGATGAGGAAGATCAGTATTCCTTGCAAACTCTGATGACTGTTGAATGCAATCCTTTGTTAAGGGACCAAGATGAAGATGATTTGATAGTAAAAATTATACAAAACAACTATTGTAGGGACTCGTAGCATCAAGACTATCTAACATGTTTGTAGGATCCCCTACAAAATTTCATCCCTACCAGTTCATCTAAGTTAGTATCTCAACTTTTTCAAACTTTTCTACCATAAAAATGTGTTCCAAATATAGCAAGTCTTGACCTTTCATCAATTCAAACATCATCCATGACCTTAAAAATAATGTCAGGTAAACCATTGAATATTAACAATCAATTGACTGAGACATAGCAAACTTCATTGATGAATGTGTTGTAAGAACATGTAGCAAGCTTTGCATTGGATTGTCATAACATGAAGGGGATAGACCAAAATTTTTGCATGCATAGGATCTATATCAATGATGGTTTTAAACCCATAAGACAAACCCAAAGGAGAATGAACCCTACAATCAAATACATAGTTAAATAATAATTGCAAAAAATGCTAGATGCAGGCTTCATCTACCCTATTTCTGATAGTGAATGGGTGTCACCTCTAGTTATTGTTCCAAATAGATGAGGAAAATTGAGGGTCTGTGTAGACTATAGATAATTGAATGCTTCCAGTAGGAAAGGTCACTTTCCACTACCCTTCATTGACCAAGTACTTGATTCAATAGCTGGTAAGTAGTACTTCTCCTTTTTAGATGGATTTAGTGGCTATAACCAAATTAAGATTTCTCTAGAAGGTTAAGACAAAACAAAATTTATATGCCCTTGGGGCACATGTTCCTATTTTGTCCTACCATTTGGATTATGCAATTTGCACCAGCCACCTTCCAAAGAGCAGTGCTGAGTATATTCTAAAATCTTGCACATGATTACATGGAAGTTTACATGGATGATTTCACAGCCTATGGGAATAAATATGATAAAGCACTTGGAAACTTAGAAAAATTCCTAAAATAGTGTGAATAAAACAACTTATCCCCGAGTCATGAGAAATGCTTCATGATGATGACACAAGGAATTATGTTGGGACATTTTGTCTCAAATGAAGGAATTCAAGTGGACCCAAACAAAATTGCAGTGATATCAACACTCCCTATGCGTCAAAGAAAAAAAGATGTTAGAATTTTTCTAGTACATGTTGGGTACTATAGGATATTTATCTGAGACTTTAGTAAACTTACAACCCCACTATATGTTTTACTATCCAAGGATGTAGAGTTTGACTAGACAAATGCTTTGCAAACCTCCTTTGAAGCACTCAAGGAAGCCTTGACTAAAAATCCAGCCTTGAGAGGACCAAAACCTTTTCACATCCATATAGATGCTTCTAAGTTTTCTATAGGGGCAGTTCTTGGAAAAAAGGAAGGTAACAAAGAGTATGCCATATATTACATCAACAAGAATTTGTAAGGGGAAAAACTCAACTATATAGTGATAGAGAAGGAGATGTTGGTAGTAGTTTATGCAATCAATAAGTTCAAACATTATATAACAAGCTATTCAGTGTTCATGCCTATTGATCACAATAATAAGGTATCTCATCAACAAACCAGTGGTCAGAGGAAGACTAGTTAGATGGCTATTATTACTACAAAAATTTGATATCATAATTATTGAAAAGCCAGGAAAAGCTAATGTAGTTACAATATTTTTGTCTAGACTACCAACCAAATCAGAAGATGTTGTTGATGACTCATTCCCAGATGACCAATTGTTTTCTCTATGTCTGTACACACCTTGGTATGCAAATATTACCAATTATCTTATAGCAGAAAAAACACCACCAACCTTCTCACCTAGAGAAATGAGACAATTAGTTTACAATATTTTTCCATACTCCTAGATAGTTGGTCATCTATTCTACACAGGCCTAGATAATAAAATGAGGAGATGCATCACAAAAGATGAGGTATATGATATCCTCAGAGCATGCCATGATGAACCTTGTGAGGGAACTTTGCAAAAAAGAGGACAACACTTAAGATTCTCAATATTGGCTATTATTGACCAACTCTTCATAAGGATGAAGTGAAGTATACAAAGGGTTATGATAGGTGTTAGAGAATGGTAAGGTCAACAAAAATAGATGAAATTACATTGCAACCATAGTTGGCAATAGCACCATTTGATAAATGGGGATTAGACTTCATTGGCCCAATTTCACCAACATCAAACACTAAAGAGTACATACTGGGTTGTACAGATTACCTTACAAAGTGGGTATAAGTTAAGGCTTTGTAGTTTGCAAGAGATGGGAATGTGGAAAAATTTCTATATAAAGACATATTCACAAGATATGGAGTCTCATGAGAAATTTTCACAAACCAAGGACCCATGTTTACATCATAGTTGATAAAAAAATTAGCTCAAGAGTATGAGATCAAACACAAAACTTCCACACCCTACCACCCTCAAGACAATGGGCTGGTAAAAGTGAAAAATATGGAAATTGAGAGCATTTTGACCAAGACAAAATAAATTCATAAGAAGGATTGGGCAACCGGACTTCCAAAAGTTGTTTGGGCCTATAGAACAACTTGGAAAACAACAACAGGGTTTACACCATATGAGCTTGTGTATGGAAAGACAATATTTTTTCCTATAGAATTTGAGTACAAAACATCAAGGACAATAGTAACACTAGGAATATACTTGATAACAACACTAAAGGAGATATTACATAACTTGAATGAACTTGGTGAAATTAAAATGGAAGCCATTCACCACACTAAAGTTGTCCAAAATCAAAGAATCAGATGACATGATCAATTTCTCAAGATAATAAAATTTAGTGCAGGAGATTAGGCTTTACTTTATGACTCTAGGTACAAGGACTACAAGGGAAAGTTGTAGATAAGATGGCTTGGCCCATATGAGATAAAATAGGTGTTTCCTAATGGGGCAGTCCAATTGTAGACAATTGATAGTCATATTCTCATTGCTAGTTAATGGACACAGGCTTAAGCTTTACAAGAAACCATTACAAAAGGAATATTTCCTTCTTTCATTAATTTAGAAGTATGGACCTCAAGATGACAATGAATCTGACATGGAGAAAGGACTTGATCACAAAGTTTTAGCATCAGATAGTACAAGTTCCACAACTAGATCAGTTGGTGAGCTACATAGCTCACTCACTAATATTTCATAAGAATAATATCACACTCAAACTTCACATGCACACACTACACATGTGACAAAAACAACATTCATTTTTATTTTTGGACAATCAAAGCAACGAGGACCTGTAGCTTCATGCCTAAAGGCGCCAAAATTTAGAATGGGTCATGTTATTGAAGGCACCCATAGCACTTATTTGACAACAAATTTAAAATTGCTAGTCAAATTAATTTCCTATGCAATATTACCAACTCTATTCCTTCATACATGCAGCTTCACATCTATCATTTCACTCCATGCAACCTATTACACATGCTCACATTTCGAATTCTTATCACCTTTTTTGATTTCCAAGCACCATACAACTTATTTCACCTTCCATCATTTGTACGTATCACAACCTTTCCATACCATCATCACCACGTGCTATGCATTTGCAATTAAGTCAATCAAATCAAATCTCGCTACACACAGTACTCTACAATTTTGCATGAGCTAAGTTTCAGTTCAACACATTTCAACAGGTACATACATTAATTTATCATAATTGATATAGTTGATAATTGATTTCTTGCATGTTTATATATTAATTCTTGCATGCTTCATATCTATTTTGATATTTCCAAATCATTACATATCACCCTCCACCAAGAATTGTCGAATTAAGTGTGGAAACTTAATACCATTAGTTGGGGGGAGGGGTACTTTCTTGATTTTCAATTTTTTTTCTCAATTAAACCTTTTGCCATTTTGTTTTCACCATTTTTGAACATTACAAGCATAGAAGGGAAGAAAAGGGTAAGAACTAGCTGAATTGAGAAAATATAGTATAGTGGAATTAGTGTATGGAAGTGGTGTAAAACAAAGACAAAGTAGAATTGAGGAGAATTGAAGCAAATTTGAAGAACAAAGCATTACCGTGAAGAGAAAAACATTACCATGGGTGGTGACATTATTCAGAGGGATCCTTCAACACACAACCAGTTATTGGAGGATAGATGATGTTTGCTTGTCTTCTAACGATATGGTTGGCTAGAATACTTCTTGAAATTAGGAGAGTTCAATGAACCCATGACACAAAATTTTTCTTCTAATCTACAAAATGATGAAGCCATTAGGAAAGGATTAAGAGTGGATGCTTCTGATGCCGCCTAATTGAGGTATCAAGACTGTCATAAGAGGGAGAAGAATTCCCAGTGAGGGAAGATGTTATCACTACCAGGAATGAGTTTTGTCAACCAGGTGAGAACCTACAATCATCATCCCAAGGTACAAAAATATTATCCTTACCTTGAATTTGGGCCTTAGTAGCTACTTATATAGTCAAATACAGAAAAAGGCATGATACAACATTATCACATTTCTGGTTGGTTACATTATTGGTAAAAATAATTTTGAGAAAGTTTCCACATATTTCTTGGGAAAACTTTCTTGAAATTCATGAAATTAATGACATCCTTATGGAACCCAATGAAGAAAATAGGGGCCAAGAATAAAATATGGAAGACCCTGCTATTGCGGAGAGGGAATTTCCCTCCAGCTCCCATACTGCTTCACCTACCCATAACATAGGGGAGCTAGAGGAGAAATATTTGCAAAACACCAAGCCTACAACTCCTAGTAAGGAACCCATAGTAGGGGAGCCACAAGAAACACATAACTCTAAGAAAACACCAAGAATCAGAAAAAGGAAAAGTAAATCTTCTTCTGCACTTATAAGAAGGAAAAAGAAATCCACATAGCTTAGGCATTCACACTGCTTGAAGAGGAAAGGTGCCATGAGAGGGTCAATTAACAAACATGGAAAGGAAAATGTTATGATAGTGGAGATAGATTCAAAATTAAAGGGGGATGTCACCGAAAATGTACATACAATAGTTAAACAAGCATGGTATTTCACAAGCACCTTTGAATCTGATTCAAAGGATGCATTTGTTACAAACAAAATAAGGAAAATAACCCCACAAAGTTTTGGTAGTGAGGGTTGTCAATATACCATGGGAGATGATGATCAATTTTTGGAAAAGGATGAAGAGTTGCTTATTGAGGAAAGAAATATTAAGAAGGTATTGCAAGAAGAACTTGAAAGGACAAAGCATCTAGAAGAATTGGTGAAGTTGTATCAGCAAATGGACAGTGAAAGGGAAATAAAAATCAAGGAATCAAAGGCGAAACTGCATACATTTGGGCATAGGTCTAAATCAGACATCCTTGCACAACTTTCCATTTTTAAGGTAGATAATAAGGAAAGTGTATCTAAAGGAAGACCTCCTCAAATTAGAACTCCAACTAGTCTCACTGTAATGTCCTTAGGGTATGAGTTGTAGAAAAGAAACAAGGAAAGATTGGGAGAAGGAAAAACTAGACATGATAGCTAACCACACTAGGGCCCTTGAGAAATAGGAAAAAAAAGTGAAGAGTTGACAATAAGAATTGAGGAAATAGCAAATAAAGTTGCACAAATACTGAAATACAAACCTCCTACTAGGGTATATACATTATACTTACAAGAAAAGTACTTAGGTTTCCAATTTAGTCAGTTAATCAATGATTTTCCAATTGATTTGAATAAGATTTATGTTTCTAGAAATTTTCTCTACTTCTATACTAGAGATGCAAGATCAACTATGTGAGTTTCACTTGCATAATCTTGCTCTACTAGATGATACAAAATAGAACCCATTAATATTTGTACGATATTTATAGGTTAGAGCATTGGCCTCTTATTTCAGGAAAGAACAACAAGTGGGTGAGATAATGCAAGACTATATTGAAAGAGAAAAATTTGTTGCTCTACATATTCGTAAAGAGTTAAAGGATCCCAACACAGTTTTAGAAGAATGGAAAGATATCCTGAAGCATAAGGGTGTAGGAAGAAAAATAATGAATATTAGAGAAAATGACTATGTCAGGATGCAACAACTAGCTATAGGACTCATCGATTGTGCCTTCAATTTTGCACAAGAAAGATGGACAGAGTTAACTCTTGAATTTCAAAAGAAGGAACCACACTCCTTGTACAACTTTGTAACCATGCTTGAAAGATCTCACAAATATATAGAAACTGCTAAAGACAATGGACTCAATTGGTTAGCACTTACCTTTCATCCACCCATGCTCCTTTATCTAGTACCACATTGGACATGGGAGAATCATATAGAATAGGAAGAGGCAAAAAATGTCAAATGGGAAAGTCTTTCATGTTATGGGGGTTACTACTTGAAATAGATAAAAGGAGTGGATGTAGTTGCAGATTTTAGAGAGATGATTTTATAGTACAACCTCTGCCATTGAAAGAATGCTTGAGGAAAGGAAATTTCTCTAGTTGGGGAGAATGATGAGACTAATTAATAGCTAGTTTTTGCTTGCTTAGTTCAAACCTTTCAGATATTTCAAGCCATTTATTTCTATGCATTCCTGAACTTATATATCTTTTTATATCCTTCATGCAACCTAAACCATATTTTGATGTATGGAAATATGATTATAATATATTAGTATTTGCATGGATAAATTTGTGAATTTATATGAAATTTGATATGAACCTATGTTTGATTCATGGTTATTAATAGTGTGTATATGTTAGATGGAAATAACTATTTGTAGCTAGTAACCCGTATCACCTAGAGCACTCAACCCACAACCAAAGGATTATGAGAAGCAAGGAATAGTTCGAATTGATGAATGCATGAAATTTCCAAAATAAATGAAGGTGAGATCATTGAAAAGGTTAAATTGTGAGTCACCAAGATAATCAATAAATAGGACAAAGGAAGAAGGGGTCAATACAGTTATGCTCATGCGACAGTTTGACCATGTCTCTAACAAAACCGTTTGACCAAGAGTCTTGCTTCAAATTCCTTTCTATTATTCTTTTAATTACAGTTTAGTTGCAAAGACTCCTTCACCTCTTATTATTGAGGAGAGTGGACACTTGCATTTAGTTTTTTGTTTGTTGTGTGAATATTATCAATTAATTGACTACAAATGGTGATATCAACCATAGTATAATGAGATTAAATATCTCCTCTTAGAAAGGGGAGGGTCCCTTCTTATTGCTCACTAAAATCAACTAGTAACTTAATAATCTTATGTACACTATAATTATTCAAGGTTGATTCCATTCATCCTATTCTCTTGTTTTATAATATGTTTTTTCCTCTTACAAAAAAATAATGATCCTATGACAATTATTGTTATCTCCTAATAGAGCACCCTTGTTGAGTAAATTCATCCTATTGGTGAAACATGGGAAAGCTTCCCTAATTGTACACTCAGATTGTGGAGGCTAACCTCACGAGTAAGTTGGATCTTATGGTGTTCACCTAAAAACTTGCACGACTACTTTTACACACAATTGATCAACAAACAAGCTTCTACATACAAAAATCAGAGGCTCATATGATCTTGCATCAATGTTTCATAAGAATACTATAATACTCAATGTCCTAGAAGGAAGATATACTCCTTTCACAACTTTGAATTTGTTTGTATCACCAACACAACCTACAACTTGCAACATACATACTATTTCTGCCTAAATATGCTACTAATGAGACACAACAACAAGGATGAGATACTTCACATGAAATTGCATCAATCATTCAAACACACACAATGAAACAAAATCTGAGAAGGCAAAATTTTCTTAACTTTATTGATCTGAAAAAGGTATAATACTGCTATACATGCATGTAAAAGAGTTACAATGCTATCCTTTTCTGAAATAACCTCCAAAAAAAGTTACAATGTAGCAAGAAGATGAAATAACTAACTCCAAATTGTTGTTTGAAGTTACTTTATGTCTAATTTTCATGTAGTTTCACAAAGATAGCGACTCCAACCTCCCTTGGTCATGCACAACAAGAAAGCCTAAATTTTAGCCACTAAAACAACTCCAAAAAGGCTTATGAATGAAGAAAAGGTCAAGCCTTGACCTCTCCTACCATAAAGGCACCTGGAAATGCTCCTAGATGCTTTCAAACCCCTTCAAAACTAAGTCAAAATAGGTCCTATATTCCCTTCCCTTGTTTGTCAACTTCTCCAACCTCCCCTAGATGCTTGGCACTTGCACATTAATCTTCAAACTACTTCCCTCCCTTTTGACTTATCTTGAAAACCAACGTCTATTATCTTTATTTTGCATATTAAGTAACATTAATTAAAGTGATTTATAAAATATCACTCCAATAATTTTTCCTTACATTTTCAAATAAGTTTCACATTTGTGCAAAAATAAGCATGACTCGGGCTTGGCTTGGGAAACAATGAAAAATACATAAGTCGTTAAGGGGACACCCTTAGTCACTTGTCATACACACAAAATGCAAAGGGCATTACTTCATGAAGGAAATATTTTAAAACAAAGAAAAATGTCATTTGTTTTGTCAGCCAAAATTTAGGGTCGAAATCCTAACACTAAATGCAACCAAACATTATGCAAACATTTCATTTTATATTTTTCTTTTCTGGAAACTTCACTCAAGCCGCCAACGCAGGGTTTCATTTGGAGATTTCATGGAGGTTCTATGCAAAACCAATTCGAAACTACATGGTAAGCACAAAATATTACATTGAAATATTGTTTATTCCTTCTTCTGTGAAAGAAATTTGTTTTTTCTTTACTTTCTTATAGCAGAAAAATGATAAAAGATACTTGATTTTTTTGTGTGTTCTCTTTTGACTCGATGCTTTTGAATCGTCTACAAAAATGGTGGAAGGTTTTTAATCTCTATGTTTTATACCTTGATACTTTTGGAAAACTTGAGGGTTTCACTTGTTTGCAAGCCGAGCTATATCACTTGAAATGGCAAAAAAAACCCTT
Organism: Sequoiadendron giganteum; assembly: GCA_007115665.2. Classification (NCBI taxonomy): domain Eukaryota; kingdom Viridiplantae; phylum Streptophyta; class Pinopsida; order Cupressales; family Cupressaceae; genus Sequoiadendron; species Sequoiadendron giganteum. The sequence goes on along the minus strand of CM021108.1, from coordinate 409,348,970 downwards.
ATCTAAAATGAAAAGGAAACCCTCTGGTTTATGGTCGTGGCTTCATTGTTTGCACCTTCTAAAAAATGAATACAAAACTTCATGTCTACATTCGACCCTAAAATATCTCACAGCTAACTCTTACAAATACCTTTAAGTCCTCATGTAGTCTGGGTTATGGCTGTGAGTATTGATGACTCCTATTAGGACTGTTTTTGCAAATTCTCCATGTATGTGACTTTGACTTATTACACCCCTATCCTAATAGCCCCAAGGCACCTCATTGACAAAGGTGTCCTCGTACCTTTTATCAATACTATCTTCAAACCCATGCCACTATAGTTTAAGGATTACTTAACATAGGATTGCACTAAATCTTTGTGCTCACAAGTATGTTCAAAGGTCTATCATCAATATTGCATTATGATTGTTGCAAACCTTATCACTATTCATTGATTGCTAACTTTCCTTTGATTTCATTGTGATTCCAATGAGTAAATACTTTTCATTTATGATAGTGATGTCTATTTAACTCATTATCATGGGTGATGAGTACTTGCTCAAAGTTGATAAGTGTGATGAGTTTACACTCATATCCCTCTCAAAAAAATCAAGAGGGAAACATTTTGGGTCAACCCTTGTGGGAGACCTTTTTACTCCACATGTTGTGATATCAACATAAAATAATCCAACAATAAAAAAATGCACCTATACCCGCACTTTGAACAAACATGTTAGATAAAACAATGGAGAGCTAAAACCTTCCAATGATGCTTTGAATCTTCTGCTACTAGAACTTTGTAAAAATCTACATACTAGATTAAATGCTTCATGAGAATATATTATATATCTGATGATTTTTGCATATTAGGAGAATTTGATCCTGAGCTCTTAGACCATCTATTTCATCCTTTACATGTATTTTTGGAGCAACCAACGAAGGGAGTTGGAGTTGAAGACACATCTGACCAACATTAGGATTCATCATTCAGGCAATGATGGATCCAATTTGTTTTCATGTTCTTTTATTTTATCAGATGTATAGTTTATTTCTTTATGTTTCATTTGATCATTTGATCAGTCACTCCCATAGCTTGTGTGGGACACCATACTTTTCTACAATGAATAAAAGTTCAACAATCTTATGAAAATTTGTGTAATCTTTTCTCTTGTAAACACTTGCATAATAAAACTACAAATCTCATTTGAAAGCATCTTTTTTGTAATGGTGAAAACCTTGGCAGAAATTTATGTGTACCTTTTATCTTTAGTTGCAAATGTTGTTCCAACTCTACCTGATTGAGCTAAAAGAAAAATTAGGTAACATTTTTGGCGACATCTACTAAATGCTTGCCTACTAAGCATCCTAGACTAGCTGCTTGAACTTATCCATTGGGCACAGAGTCAAAAGGAACCTGTCAAGACTTAAGAATCAGTCTTGAATACTGTTGTAACTCATACAAAGTAGTGCATAACACCTCAAAACCCTATTCAACCTACCAAAAGACTAAAAAAAACTGATTAACTATGCAATCAACACTTAGAGGAAAGGAAAAATGCACCTAAAAACTTATGTCCAACAACAGTTATCGACCAAAACACCAAAGGTAATATATACAAAAAATGATCATACCTCAAAATAGAGTTTGAGGCGTATCCCATTGACTAAGATAGGAAATATTTTACCATCAGTTGAAAGGAATTGTGTTGTTTGCATTCCACAATGATGAAAGGGCCACTTCACATGCTATCAAAATTTATGTGTTTTCTAGGCCTGCTCTTAAGCTCATCCCATTTAAGCACTACATCTCCTTCCTTAAAAACCTTTGGTGTTGATTATTTTTGTCAAAAGACTTCTTTACTTGGAGTTGGTGAAACTCCATGGTTTTCATGGATTTTTCTCTTGCTTCCTCAAGCTCCAACAACTGTGCATATCTAGCTACCATAGGATCCTCTTCTTCAAACATTTCAAGTGGTTTACAATGTCAAATGTTGGGAGCTCAATAGACAAGGGCAACCTTGCTTCTTTCCCATATACTAAGCATATAATGGGAATTTCCAATGGACCTCTTTGGTGTTATTCTATCTACCCATAAGGAAAATTTCAACTTGGTATTCCAATTTATTTGGTTATCTTCCATAATCCTCTTAATGATCTTTATCAAGTTCTTATTTGTTGACTCTGCCAAACCATTACCTTGGGGGCAATAGTTTGACGAAGTATTCAAGTGGACACCATTCTTGATAATCCATTCACTCAACCTAATTCCAAAAAAAGTTAAGGCATTATCAGAAATAATCTAGACTTGGGTACACCAAACCTTGTTATCAAATCCTCATAAAAATTTAGGACAACATTTTCATTGGCCTCTTTTAATGCCATTGTTTTAGTCCATTTGGTATCAGAAATAATCTAGACTCAGGTACACCAAACCTTGTTATCAAATCCTCATAAAAAATTAGGACAACATTTTCATTGGCCTCTTTCAATGCCACTGCTTTAGTCCATTTGGTAAAATAATCTATGGCAGTGAGAACCCACTTATGACCTGCACTAGAAGGTGGATTAATAGCTCTGATAAATACAATGCCCCAACTCATAAAGGGTTGATCAACCTGTGTAGGCTACAAAGGAAGAGTTGGGAACCTTTCCTTACCTGCAAAAATTGCACACTTAACACACTTTCTTACCCATGCATGGGAATCTTTGAAAAGGCTTGGCCAATAGTATCCAACCCTCATAATATTCCAAGTTGTGGTCCTTGGAGCAAAGTGTCCATCGGCTATTCCATCATGAAACTCATGGACTATCTTATCAACTTGATTAGTATCTATGTACCTTAACAACACTCCATGATGGTCCTTTCTAAATAGTATACCATTGACAAGAACAAAAGGAATAGAACGCAATCTAAAGTAGCTCCTTTTCACCTTTTCCAAACCAAGTGGACACTCACCAATTTACAGAAAATGGGCCATTTGTTATATCTAGCTAGCACCTAATGTTGGTACAATAGGTTGAGGTTCATCATTGGTAACAAGGACAACTTCCTTTTGAGTTTCTTGATCACTTTTTGACCCAACAACTAGCTGTTCACACAACCCTTTTCCTCTAACCAACTTTGTGACTTTGATTTCTATATCATACTCCATGAATTTAGTAATCCAGCCTACTCTTTTCTCATTCAAATCCTTACTCAAAAGAAACTCCTTAACACTAGGATGGGCAACCATTAGATGAACTTTCTTATTTGAAATCAAATACCTGAAATTCTTTAAACTTCTAATAATAGCAAGCACATGTTTGTCAACAAAAGAATATCTTTATTCATAATCTTATAGGACTTGACTAAAAAATGCTATTGGTTGTTCCAAATTATCATCATTCTAAAGTACTAACATAGCAGAAATAGTATCTATGCTACCAAAAGCATAAAGGATGAATTTCTTAGCAAAGTTAGGATTTACCAATGTAGGAGCTACTGTTAATGCTTCTTTGATAGCCTCAAAACTATGTTTTCCCTCTCTTTTGTAGCTGAAACTTACATTCATTTTCAACATTGCAATTAGAGGTTTCAAGATATTGGTTACATCAGGTATAAAACTTCTTACAAAATTTATTCTACCAAGGAAAATTTGCAGCCCCTTTGTATGGCTAGGCAAAGGCGAAGCAAGAATGGCACTCACCCTTTTCAGATCAATGGTTATTCCCTATTTTGAGACCACATGTCTAAGGGGCTTGCCTTCATGGACAACAAAAATACATTTTTTGGGGTTAAGGGATATGCCAAACTCCCTACACCTGTGAAAAACTTGCCTTAAATGAGAAAGATGCTCATCAACATTTTTGGAAAAACTATTATATCATCAAGGTAAATGAGCACTAATTTTTAAATTAAACCTTGAAATTCCATGTCCATTTCCCTTTGAAAGGTTGCACCAGCATTGGACAAACCAAAAGGAATTCTCTTGTAAGCCATTATTCCCCATTTCATGGTAAATGTTATCTTATATTGATCCTCCTCCTTGACTAACACTTGGTTATACCTAGAATAGCCCTCAAGTAGGGAAAATCTCTCTGAACATGCAACAACTTGTAGGATATGCTCCATAGAGGGCAGTGGGTAGTGGTATTTGAGTGAGGCCCTATTCAAGTCTCTAAAGTCCACACAAAGCCTTATCTCTCCATTTTTATTTCTAACTGGAATAAGGTTAGAAACCCATGAGGTATGTTTGATTGGGAAAATGTTGTTACCCTCAATCAACTTAGTCAACTCTTTTATCATGAGAGGTTCAATCTTGGGGTTCAAAGGCCTCTATTTCTACTTAACTAGTTTTGCATTTGGCTGAAGTTCAATGGTATGTTGGGAAATTTTGGGTCAAATCCTTTGAAATCAAAATATTCCCATACAAAGATATCATGAAACTCTTGACAAAAAAAAAAAACTTCTCTATCTTCTTGCGAACAAAGCTTACCAATTTTGAGAACTTACCCTTGAAAATTTTAAGCTCTTCATAGTGCTCTTCTTTAATCTGCATGTTAGTTTTTCCCTTTTTAAGTTGATCATCAAAACTGAAAATAGATTCCAAAGTGACCAAACCTTTTGGTAACTTATTTGTCCTTAGTTGTATAATCTAATCACCATATTGTTGATTTAGTTTTTCTTGATTTCCCACTAAAAACTAATCTTCTTCAAGCAAAAAACTAAGCACTTGCTCATCACTTTGAAAAACTTGACAATGAACATTATTTTCAGGAATAGATGGCCTCACCGCTACCTTAATATACTGTTGTACCTTATCCTTTTTAACATCATTTGGAATATCAAATTGAGCGCCTATAGTATCCAACCTATCAACATGCTTGTTTTGACCTCTAAGTACAAACAATAGATTCAAAATCCTCTATTATATCCCATACCCTATGCTTATAGGACTTAATAACATCATTTTGAGTCACATGTAAGCTTCTTACTTGATTTACAATCACTTTATTGTCACCAAACACTTATAGGCAACTTATCTTTCTTTTCCTTGCCCATTCCAAACCCTATATAAGACCCTCGTATTTAGTTGTGCTTTTAGAATAGATAAATGTAAAATGAAAAGCTAAATAATAATTTTCACCTTGTGGGGATACCGGCATAGCACCCCTACCAACTCCATGTTTTCTTCTTGATCCATCAAAAAACATCTTCCAAACTTCATTTTGTTGTTGTTCGTCCCTCTTATCAAGGTTAGGAATGATAGAATCTAGCTCATGCATCATATAAACACCTCAGCCTACCTCTTCAAGGTTTTTACTTGGATTATCTTTAATTTTTTTTATTTCCCATTCATCCAAAAAGATGTATGAAATGCTCTCAATTTGGGTATTTGGCTCTTGGACAACAATATGCTTTTCATGGTAAAAAATATCACAATTTGTATTGGTAACACTAGGTACATATGGCTCTATGTGGTCTTTTTCTATTGACTTAGATTTAATGGTCACTTTAGTTCCATACCTTGTCCTAAACAACATATGAGACCAATTTGAAGCTAAATAACCACCTATTTCAGCAATAAAATCTAGAGAGACAAAGGGAAAAATATGGTGGCAAGTAAAACACAAATATGTCTTGTGGAATGGAAAAATTTGGGCATGCATGTAAGGTAAGGCTCAAATCTTTAATGACCCCTACAGTATTGATAGTTGTCCCATTAAGTTGAACTACACCTTTTACAAGAGGTTGATATTCCAAACCTAACTTATCAGTACAATTTGTTTGGGCATGACAAAACTACTAGCCCCTAAATCAATCATGGAATTATGGACTAGTTTATCTCCTATGATCAATGACACATAGAAAGGTGGTGGTTTGACCTCTTTACTTGGCTTTCCATTGCTATTTTGAGGTTTATTGGTAAATACAATCTTATCTTGACTATTTGGAACTTCTTTTGACACATTTAAATTTGTTAATGTAGATTGTAACAAATCCCTTTGCCTTGGGATAGACAAAGAACCCCACATAGACATAGTAACATTTTATTTCTTCATATGCTCAATAATATTAAAAGGAGCAGAATTTACCTTTTGGTGAGTCTTTATGATAACAAGTTTTGCTTATAAGTGTGTTGGTTGCAATTGATTCCCAAGCTTCTCTTTAGTAGTGCCTTACAGATTTCTTTGAAGTACATGTGGTACATGAGAGGTAGATGGAACAACAACCTCTATTTATACTATAGGAGCTTGATAAGTCTCTTTATTTTCTTACTATCCAATCTCAAAAGCTCTCTTTTTGGCTCTTGTATTAGCTGCTATAGGGGAATCATCCTGATTAACTCCATAAAACTCCTATCCTTGCCAATTTAGGAGTGTAGTATCACTTGGAGAAGGTTCCTACTACTATGAAGGTCCATAATTTGGTATATTTGGTTGCATAATAGACACATTTTTCACCATTAAAGCTTGGTTAATCACCCCATTTGAACAAGTAGACTGGTTATGGGTTTGATTACAAGTGAAACACCATTCATAGTCTTTTGCAAGATTTTTTTGGATAGGAACTAACTCCTTAGATGAGTTGGGTGCATTTGGGTTGTATGCTTGAAAAGGCCTTGGGTTTAGTTCCTGCCTTGGACCTTAGTTATTTAATTCATAAGGCAACCTATTTTCTTGCTAAGGTTGACCTTGTGCTTGGTTTTGGGGTTGGTAAGGCTAGAAAATTTGAAATTGCTGCTTCTTTATGTTTACCAACACATGTCCAAATGATTGAAGTAGTCCCTTTATCTCTTACAACTCAAGAGATTAGGCCGGGACAAATTTTTCTTGACTATAGACAATTGGTAAAGGGGCTATTTGAGTCATTTGCATAGACATTGGTGGTTGTATATCAGGAAACAATGGCATTGGAGGTCTTGGGGATATTTTCCTAGCGTGTATAAGACTATTTTCAGCTCTAATGGCTATCTCATATGCTTGTGGTAATTTTTTTCCACCCATAGACTGTATCATGACTGCTATATCACTATTCAAAGACCTCAAATAATACAAAAAAACATATTCAGGTGGAGGCCTTATCGAAAGCGGGATCCTATCCCAATTTTTTTTGAAAATGGAAGTTGAAGTCTATCATGTGCTCATGAGGATCCCTCTTGATGATGGTGAGTTTCTCCACCAATGACAAGTTATCAGATTTGTCTTCGAAGTGCTTACAAAGTGCCTCTCCAAGCTCATCCCAAGTAGTGATTAAATTAACAACCAAAATCCTAAACCATTGAAGAGCCTTGCCCTTGAAAGATATTGCCAACAATCTAATGGCTACATTTTCAACAGTTATATGATGTGCTAAATTTTTTTTTCCATATCCTTGATGTGTTCAATAGGTGTAGTTTTGTCTTCTCCTATGAAGAAAGGAATACTCTTAAGAGTTTCATTGGGATATCATTATGTTGAGCCAAGTTCAACAAACTGCCTTCATTAATTAGCATAAAAGGTTGATTTCTTGCCATTGGTGTGACAAAAACCTGACTTTTCATAGATTGAGCAACAACTCTCACAGAAGGTGGAGTTTATTGTGTTTTCATTGAAGAAGGAGTTCTTGTAGTTCTACCTTATCTCTTTTAGTGGAGACAGTTGCAAGTACTCAAATGAACTTGACTCCTTATTTGTATGCTTCTCATAAGCTATCACCGCACTGGTTTTTGCTAAATTTCCACACTTAGAGTCGCCAAATATGTAAATTTCAACCTCTTAAAGGTCTGAAAATTACTCGTTGCATATCAAAACCAACAATAATATATATTTTTAATTATCTTAAATCAAACAGTCCCACTGGGCATGCCTAAAATTGTTATCTCCTAATAGTGTACCCTTGCTAAGTAAACTCGGCCTATTGGTAAAATATGGGAAATCTTCCCTAATTGTGGGCTCAAATTATGGAAACTAACCTCTAGAGTAAGCTAGCTCTTATGGTGTTCACCTAAAAACTAACTAAACTAATACATTTATTGGGAAAAGGGTAAGAAGGAAACATAAAAATGAAACTATCTCCTAAGGTGATGCACCAAAATGATTATCTCAAACTTGCACAACTATTTTTACACACAATAGATCAAAAACCAAGCTTTGGCATACACAACTCAGAGGCTCATATGATCTTGCATCAATGTTTCATAAGAAGGCTATAATACTCAAAGTCCTAGAAGGAAGATATACTCTCTTCACAACTTTGAATTTGTTTGTATAACCAACACAACCTACAACCTGCAACATACATATTTCTTCTGCCTAAAGGTGCTACTAATGAGACACAACAACAAGGATGATACACTTCACATGAAATCACATCAATCATTCAAATCCAAACAATGAAATAAAATCTGAGAAGGCAAAATTTGCTTAACTTTATTGATCTGAAAAAGGTGTAATATTGCTATACATGCCTGTAAAAGAGTTACAATGTTATCCTTTGCTGAAAGAACCTCCAAAAATAAAGTTACAATGTAGCAAGAAGATGAAAAGAACTAACTCCAAACTATTGTTTGAAGTTACTTTATGCCTTTTCAAGTAGCTGCACAAAGATAATGACTTCAACCTCCATTGGTCATGCACAACAAGAAAGCCTAGATTTTAGCCCCTAAAACAACTCCAAAAAGGCTTATGAATGAAGAAAAGGTCAAGCCTCGACCTCTCCTACCATAAAAGGCACCTAAAAATGCTCCTAGATGCTTTCAAACCCCTTCAAAACTGAGTCAAAATAGGTCCTATATTCCCTCCACCTGTTTGTCAACTTCTCCAAACTCCCCTAGATGCTTGGCTCTTTCACATCAATCTTCAAATTACTTCCCTCCCTTTTCACTTAATCTTGAAAACCAATGCCTCTTATCTTTATTTTACATAATAAGTAACATTAATTAAATTGATTTATAAACTATCACTCCAATAATATTTCTTTACATTTTCAAATAAGTTTCACATTTGTGCAAAAATAAGCATGACTCGGCCTTGGCTTGGGAAACAATGCAAAATACATAAGTTGTTAAGCAGACACCCTTAGTCACTTGGCATGCACACATAATGCAAAGGGCATAAATTTATGAAGGAAATATTTTAAAATAAAGGAAAAAATGCTATTTGTTTTGTTAGCCAGAATTTAGGGTTGAAACCCTAACACAAAACATGGCCAAATAGTTTGCAAACATTTTATTTTGTATTTTTCCTTTTTGGAAACTTCACTCAAGTTGCCAACGTAGGGTTTCATATGGAGCTTTCATGGAGGTTCTATGCAAAACGAATTGGAAACTGCATGGTAAGCACAAACTATTGCATTAAAATGATATTTCTTCCTTCTTCTATGAAATAAAATGGCTCTCTGTGAAAGAAAAATGTTTTTCTTTACTTTATTATAGCAGAATAATGATAAAAGATACTTGATTTTTTCGTATGTTCTCTTTTAAATCGATGCTTTTGAATCTTCTACAAAAATAGTGAAAGGTTTTTACTCTCTATGTTTTTTACCTGGATAATTTTGGAAAACTTGAGGGTTTCACCTATTTGCAAGCCGAGCTATATCACTTGAAATGACAAAAAAAAAACCTTAGCTAAAATGAAAAGGAAACCCTCTAGGTTATGGTTGTGGCTTCATTTTTTGTACCTTCTGAAAAATGAAGACAAAACTTCATGTTTGCATTTGAACCTTGAATATCTCATAGCTAACTCTTGTAAATACCTTGAATTCCTCATGTATTCTAGGTTTTCGTTGTGATTATTGATGACTCCTATTAGGACTATTTTTGCAAAGTATTTGTGTTTGTGACATTGAGTTATTAAACCCTTGTCCTAATAGTCGTAAGGCACCTCATTGACAAAGGTGTTCTCATACCTTTTCTATCAATACTTTCTTCAAACCCATGCCACTATGGTTTAAGGATTACTTAACATAGGATTGCACTAAATATTTGTCCTCACAAGTATGTTGAAAAAAATTCATGTTCAAAGGTCTATCATCAATATTGCATTATGATTGTTTTTGAAAAGTTAAGCAGCATTTTCAAGGTGTTGTACCCTTCACAACAAGCCACTAGGGCTAAAAAAGAACAAGAATAAACAACAAACATAAAGGAAAAAAAAGCAAAAACAACCCAAAGGTAGCACAACGACCGCAGAGCAACAACTGACAGGTAGTCACAGGGAGCAACTAACTAGTGTTGTCCCAGTTTTTAATCAGGAGGTCCATTGCCTCATCACCCACCCATTTTTTGTTCTCTTGGTTGTTGTTTCCCTCCAAATCCTCCTTTATAGCATTAGACAGGGTGCTCATGAAAAAGTGGCCCAACTTCATAGTGAAGCGGGTTAGCCCCCGAAACCTTTTGTCGAAAGTGTCCATTCTCTTCACCACATTGCCCAACTCCACCCCAAATTCCATAGTCCCCTAAACCTCTCTAGGCTCATCCACCAGGGGATGCAGAGAGTGAGAGGCAGAGCCATCAATAGGAAGCTTGCTATCCACCAGAGTAAACTGGGGCCTCTCCACATCTTCAGATTCTTCTTCCTTGTAACCTTTGCTGTTAGACTGCTCCTCCTTAGAGTCTTCAATAATCAACCTCTTTTTGTTGTTCTTAGCCAGTCTCCCGAATCTCCTCCTGACATTTTCCCCACCAGTTTTCTCAGTGGTCCCCACAACCATATCACCTTTGGAGTCTTTCCTAACAACATTCTTGCCCTTTCCATCCTTAGCCGTCGGGGCCAACATGCTTTTCTCTTTACCTATTTTTGTTGAAGTGGCCTTGTAGGCCGAGTCTACTTGAGTGGATTTTAGTTCATAGAGTCCTTCCGCAATGCTGGCATGGGCCTTGCCCAACCCACCCTTAAGTTTTTTGGTGGTAATTTTGGCTTTAGGATTCCACACAAGGCCTGAATTGGAATTCCTAGGAGGGCTTTTAGACTCGGCCGGGGAAATCTGCATAGTTGAAAGGGGTTCAATGTTCTCAATGTGGACCGTCGTGATGGCTTTAGGTGGACAGAGAGCTAGATGAAAGTGATTGTTGCAAATCTTATCAATATTCATTGATTTTCCTCACTGTCCTTTGATGTCATTGTGATTCCAATGAGTAAATACTTTTCATTTATGATAGTGATGTCTAATAACTCACTATCATAAGTGATGAGTACTTTCTCAAAGTTGATAAGTGTGATGAGTTTACACTCCTATCCCTCTAAAAAAAACAATAGGGCAACATGTTGGGCTCAACCCTTATGGGAGCCCATTTTACTCCACATGTGATGTCAATGCAAAATAATCCAGCAATAAAAAATGCACCTATACTTGCACATTGAACAAACATGTTAGATAAAACAATGAAATTAAAAGCTTCCAATGATGCTTCGAATCTTCTGCTCTTGGAACTTTGTAAAAAAAATCATACTAGATTAAATGCTTCATGAAAATAGATTATGTATTTGTTGAATTTGGCATATGAGGAGAATTTGATCCTGAGCTCTAACACCATATGTTTCATCCTTTACATGTATTTATAGAGTAACCAACGAAGGAAGCTGGAGCTGAAGACACATCTGACCAACCTTAGGATTCGCCATTCAGGCAATGCCGGATCCATTTTCTTTTCATGTTCTTTTATTTTATCAGATCTATAGTTTATTTCCTTATGTTGCATTTGATCAGTCACTCCTACAGCTTGTGTGGGACACCGTACTTTTATACAATGAATAAAAACAACAATATTATGCAAATTTGTGTAATCTTTTCTCTTGTAAACACTTGTGTAATAAACTACAAATTTCATTTGAAAGCATCTTTTATGTAATGGTGAAAACCTTAGTAGAAATTTATGGGTACCTTTTATCTTTAGTTGCAAATGTTGTTCTAGCTCTACCTAATTTAGCTGAAAGAAAAATTAGGTAACAGTTACAATATATAATTAACCACAAAGTCCTAGTTTGAGAAATTATAATTGATATCTAATTTGATTAGATGAAAGAATAATAAAAATGATAGCAGTGAGTGTTGGTAGTAAGAAAATCCACAAAAGCACAAAGTCTTTTGTTGATTTCAATGATGATTTGGAAAGAAAAATAATAGTATATGTTGTAGCCCAAAGTATCCAATATATATCTCCAAAAGATCAACTAAATGCATATAACAACTCGTAGCCTAAATTCTTTGAATTATCTCCAGAGTACACACATAAACATAATCTTAAAAAATAATAATGCAACTCAAAGTTTACAAAATCATATTTGAATCACCTCCTAGAACGTATGGTTGTACACCACTATTCAATCATGTATAAGATAATGCAATGAGAAAGAAATAAGAAGAATCTTAATATATAACAAACTTGATCCAAGGCAAAGATTGAATGTGAATTTTTTGCTTTTATTGATTGAATCTTGATTTACACCTCAAAAGAAAAGTTTCAAAATGCTCTTCAATTTGGCAGCACTTCGGTTCATAAGCTAAAAGGTAATATTTATAAAATATCTCCCTCTTATTTATAGAGGAGAGCCAAGAGCTAAAATAGGAAAGTTACAAATATCTTGACTTATTCAACAACAAAGTTCGATTTGAATTGCCCGACTTCTTTGTTTTTACATGTAATTGCATATTTACGAAAGACATGTAATATATCATCTACAAAATACAAATTGCATAAAGGAAAAATCTTAAAATAAAATAATTCTGGAAAAGCACATTCTTTCATTCTTCATAATTTTTCTCCATGAAGTATTCATATAATTTCAACACAACTTGGACTTGAGAATAATTTCATCTGGATCATGGAAGTGAGTTGTTCCACCCTAGCCTTCAATTGATCTTGTTGATAAAGGGTATCTCGAACTTACTGGTTAAGGCTCTCTGAAATTAGGAAAACACTTAGTCGTGTCAAAGTCTTCTACATCACAATGCCATGAAGATCTAAATTAGTAATAGTGGGTTGGTAGTAAATATTCACTTATTTTCTATCCCGCCAACCCATGACAGTCATACAAGGGAGCATGTGGTATTGTGGGGAACAATTGTTACCCGCCACCTCACAACAATCTGTGAGGAGGCTTGCGGTATTGAGGGATATCCCGCCATCCTGTGATAGTTTGCGAGAATGTTTACAGTATGGTGGTATATAACCTGCAACCCCATGAAAATCCATGAGGAGGGTCTGCGGTATGGTGGTATAAAACCCACAACAATTTGTGAGGGGGATCTGCGGTATGGCGGTATAAAACCCACAACCCCACGATAAGTACAATGACGAGGTTGTGGCATAGTGGCAACCTGCGACACTGAAATGGTCATTTGGATGGACTGAAGTGGAGCAATATCATGTGGTATGGCGATAACTAGTTGAGAGATTAAATATTAGTGCATCCCGAATGACTTGGTGGGATTTCGGTTATGACTGTCTAGTGGTTGTAGAAGTTGAAGTATCTATTATGAAAAAATTTCTTGTAATGGTCATGAAGTTTGTATGTAATGTCATAGCGTATTTGAATAAAGTGATGATTGAAGCAAATGTAAGGAAATTGTGTCGCATTCATTATGTGGATTAACACTTGAAAGAGCATAGCTATGTGACTTGTATGTAATATTTGTTTTACTATAATACAAGAGATCTCTGCTTTGGTGTGTGGGTTTTTTCCCAAAAGGGTTTTCCCACATAAATCATGTGTTGTTATTTCATCATTTCTATCTCATATTCTTATATATGCATCTTAAATGAATTGCAATTACAAAGTTTTAAACGGTTTATTTGTATCTCTCTCCTGAAGATTAGCATTAGGAAGGTGTATTCTGCACTCTGCTTTCCTTTCATATGGTATCAGAGCTTGGATAACTTTGTTATCCTTGTGGGTTATAAGGGTTTTTTGTGTTGATATGGTTTTCACGGGAGTTTTGTAGAGAAATTTGGTTGTAATCTTATTGCAGATTTAAGATGGCGAGCACATCTAGAAGAATAGAAATAGAAAAATTCAACAGTGGTAATTTTGAGTTGTGGAAACTCAAGATGGAATATTTTCTCATAGATTGAGAGCTACGGGATGTGGTATCCAGTAAAAAACCATCAACAACCTTGCAAATTGACTATTATGCAATGGACCGAAAATTCAAGGGTTTGATCAAATTGTGCTTAACCGATTCTATTCGCTTGAATGTCCATGAAGAGAAGACTACAAAAATTCTCTAGAAAAATCTTGGTGACATTTATCAAGGTAAATCCTTGGTAAATAAGTTATTCCTTAGAAATAATTTATACTCTTTGAAGATGGAGGAAGGAGCATTTGTTGCAAATCATCTAAATGTGTTTAACATGATCGTTGCTCAGTTGAGGTGAAGATAGATGGCAAGGATTGTTGCATGCTCCTATTGTGTTCTTTTCCTAACACATGGGATCACCTGGTAATGGCTATTAGGGGTAAAACCATTTTCAAGATGGAAGATGTGGTTGCTTCGTTGTTGTCAGAAGAAATGCAAAGGAAGTCTTCTAAGATGGCCAAGGAGGCCCTTGCTGATTGAGGTAGATCAAAGGATAAAGGAAAGAATAAGAGAAATAAGTCTAAATCCAAGTCAGAGGGGAGATCAAAGTTTCTTGGTAAGAAGTCCAAGTTGAAATGTTGGAAATATGGGCAATCCAGAAATATCTGAAAAGAGTACAAAGAAAGAGAAGAAGAAGAAAGAGAAAAACAATAATTCTTCTGATAATGAATCTTCTTAGGATGATGCAGATGCATTCATAGAAGCCTTGGCAACACATGCATCGTAAGATGTGTGGTTAATTGAATCAAGTGAATCTTTTCACATGACCTCTCATAGGGGTTTGGTCTTCAAAATACGAAGAGTATTTTGGTGGAAAGGTGTATCTAGGTGATTATTCTCACCTAGAAATTGTTGGTCATGGAAGAGTTAGGATTCAGTTTCCTGATAGAAGGATAAGGGGAATCAATGGTGTGATGCATATCCCTAATTTGGAATAGAATCTAATTTCGATAATCAATTTGAATGATGTGGGTGTGCAAATATCTTTCTTGAATGGTGGTTATAAGATGACCAAAGGTTCTATGGTGCTTACTAAGGGTGTGTGAATTGGCACTTTGTATAAGTTGGATGCTTGCACGGTTCGGTGCAATAATACTTTTGTGAAGTCTAGGTAAAGGTTGGATTCATCATCTGATCGAGTAGAGGAGGATGTTGTTCTTGTGGGTGCTTATTATTTAGAGGTGAAGCTCCTAGTAGAGAAGAAAATGTTGTGGCACATGAGGCTTGGCCACATTGGTGAAAAAGGTTTAAAAGCCTAGTTGATGGTCTTGATGATTGTAATCTCGAGTTCTATTTTTGTGAACATTGTATATATGGAAAACAACACCATGTTTCTTTTTATTCTAGTTCTCATAAATCTTCTAGAATTCTAGACTATATCCATGTCGATATGTTTGGTCTAGTTAATGTTCCTTTGTTATCGAAATCTAGGTATTTTGTGTCATTTATAGATGATTATTCAAGAAGGACACTTATATATTTTCTCAAAATTAAAACTAAAGTATTCAACCAATTCAAGGAGTTCAAAACCTTGGTATTAAATTAGATTGGTAGGAAATTAAAATGTTTAAGGATGGATAACGGTGGTGAGTTTTTTTCAACAGATTTTGACAGGTTCTATAGAAACTATGGGATTATGAGACATAAAACAACTCTCTATACTCCACAAAAAAACGGAGTTGCAAAGAGGATGAACAAAACATTGATGGAGATGTTGAGTGGTACTGGTCTTGATCTAAAGTTCTAGGATGAGGTTATAGCCACTGTGTTATCTAATTAATAGATCTAGTTCGACGCTCCTTGATAAGACACCTATGGAAGCATGGTCTGGTAAGAAGCCCTCATTAAGACATATTAGATTATTTGGTTGTGAGGCATATGCTTATGTGCGTAGTGAAAAGAGATATAAATTGGAGAACAAGGCAATGAAGTGTATCTTCTTTGGTTATGGCATCAGTGTGAAGGGGTAAAATCTTTGGAACCCAGTTACAAAGAAGGTGCTCTATAGTAGAAGCGTGATCTTCCATGAGCTAAAACCTTCAACAGTTGATCTACAACCAGAGATGAAAGAAGAAAGAAAGGAGATAGTTGAAGTTCCTCTTACACCCAATAAAGATGAACTACGTACTCCCGGTGGACCTATTAATGAGGAGAGCTCAAGTAGCTCTTAAAGTTTTGAACAATATGAAGAACCTCATCCAAATCTTGTGAGGAGGTCTAGGTGTTCTAAGTGGAAACCTAAAAGGTTTGGATATTCTATGTTATATTTCAGTTGTTTCTTTGCTTTGATTACTAACACTAATGAGCCTAGGACTATTAGAGAGGCTATGGATATGTTTGATGTAGATTCCTAGTTAGGATCCATGAACGAAGAGATGGAATCATTGAAGAAGAATGATACATGGGATCTAGTACCTTTTCCAGAAGAATGAAAGGTTGTTGGATGTAAATAGGTGTTCAAGAAAAATATAGGTCTTGATGGTAGTTTTGAGAAGCATAAAGCAAGGTTGGTTGCGAAAGGATATTCCTAGGTGGAAGGAATTGATTATGGGGAAATATTTTCTCTTGTAACAAATCTGACATCCATTTGATTCTTGTTATCACTTGTAGCAACAAATGATTTAGAAATCGAGCATATGGATGTGAAGACAAATTTCCTTCATGGTGATTTGAAAGAAGAGATTTATATGTCCAAACCAGAGCATTTCATTGAGAAAGGTAAAGAGAACCTGGTATGTAAGTTAAAGAAATATATATATGGTCTAAAGTAGTCTCCTAGAATGTGGTACCAAATTTTTTATACCTATGTGTTGTATTTTAGATTTCTGAAAATTGTATTTAGTTTTAAGACTGAAAATGATCATCTTCTTATTATTGCCCTGTATGTCGATGGCATGTTGTTCATTGGAAATGGTAAGGGTAAGATTTCTTAATTAAAGTCTCAATTTTCAGCACAGTTTAAAATAAAGGATCTAGGTTTACCTAGGTATATTCTAGGAATGGAAATAAAAAGGGATAGAGAAAATTGAAAGCTTATACATTAACTTTATCCTAAAGAGATTCAATATGACAGATTACAAATAGTTGTGGTTCCTATGTTGCAGGGAATAAAGCTTTCTATGAAATATTGTCCAAAATCTCCTACTAAGATGGATGACATGATCGAGGCTCCTTATGCAAGTGTTTTTGGGAATTTAATGTATGCACTGGTTTGTCCTAGGCCAGACATTGCCCAAGCAGTGGGAGTTCTTAGTCAATTTATGGCTAATCTAGGACAAACACATTGGGATGTTGTGAAAATACTTTTTATATATTTGAAGGGTACTTTGGAGTATGTCTTATGTTATGATGGTTATTCTACTAGATCTCAACATTGAGTAAGCATTTGTGGATATGTGGGTTTTGATTGGGCGAGTGATATTGACAGCAGAGAATCCACCACTGGATATGTTTTCACATTGTTTGGTGGTGCAATAAGTTGGATAAGAAAGTGACAATTTGTAGTCACTTTTTCCACTACTGAAGCATAGTACATGGTAGTAACTCATGCTTGTAAAGAATCCATTTGGCTTACAATACTATGTTCTGATGTTGGCTTTGATGTAGGGTAGATTACTATCTATTGTGACATCTAGAGTGTCATATGTTTGGCGAATAATCTAACCTTTCATGCTAGAACAAAACACATTGGCATGTAGTATCATTTTGTTCATGATATGGTGGAAGATAGAAAGGTTAACTTGGAAAATGTTGAAACTTTGGTGAATGTTGTTGATGCACAAATAAAGCCAGTGAGCACAGAGAAGTTCCTATGGTGTGCAAATTAGTTGGGCCTTGAGGCCTAGGGTGATACAATGACTTCGAGTGTTAATTGGGAGCTAGTAAGTTCTTCATCAAGTGGGAGAATGTTGAGAAAAAGGTGTCTCAAACTTACTAGCTAAGGATATTTGAAATCAGGAAAACACTTAGCTATGTCAAAGTCTTCTACATCACAACACCGCTAGGATCTAAATTAGTGTTGGTTGGTTGGCGATGAATGTTCACTTAATTTCTAGCCCACCAACCCACAACAGTCATACAAAGGAGAATGTAGTATTGTGGGGATGCAAAATAATGTGAGGAGGCTTGCAATAGTACAAGATATCCCACCATCCCATGACAATCCATGAGAAGGTTAGCGGTATGGCAGTATATAATTCGCAACCTCACAATTGTCCATAAGGGGGTCTACAGTTTGGTTGTATAGAACCCACAACCCCACGATAGTCTGTGAGGAGGGTTTGTGGTATGGTGGTATAGAACCTACAACCCCATGACAAGTCTGATGAGGGGGGCTACAGTATAGCGGTAATCTATGACACCACAATGGTCATTTGGATGGAGTGTGGTGGAGTGATATCATGCAATATGGTGGTAACTGGCTGAGTAATTAAAGATTAGTGCATCCCCACGATGGTTCAAGAATGACTTGATGGGATTGTGGTTATGACTATTCAGTGGTTGTAGAATTTGAAGTATTTTTTATGATATTTTTTCTTGTAACACTCGTGAAGTTTGTATGTAATGTCGTAGCACATTGGAATAAAGTGGTGATTGAAGAAAATGTACGGAAATATTGTTGTATTCATTCTATGGACTAACACCTGAAAGAGCATAGCTCTATGAATTGTATGTAATATTTTTTTTACTATAATAAAAGAGATCTTTTCTTTTGTGTGTGTGTTTTTTCCTGAAAGGGTTTTCCCACTTAAATCCTATGTTGTTATTTCATAATTTCTATCTCATATTCTTATATGTGCATCTTAAATGAATTATAGTTTTAAAGTTTTAAATGGTTTATTTGCTTCTCTCTCCTTAATATTAGCACTAGGAAGGTGTATTCTACACTCTGCTTTCCTTTCAGATCTGTGATGATTTTTTCTTTGTCATACTTTTACAGCAAAGAGGCCATTGCATCTTGCACATCTTATTTCACACTTTCATGTGTTTGCTTGCCCAACTCAATCCCAGTAATTGTATAGTCTAGGGTAAGTGCACCAATCTGTGACACAATTTAGGTGTCAAATTGAAAAATGATAAAAAAACCCCAAAATAAGGCCTTTGTTGCACGCCAAATGACTAAAAGTCCATATGGTGCACGCCAAATTTGGTGTGCACCAAATGCCTTTTTAGACATAAAATGCAAAAGTCGGGTTTGGAACCCTCATTTTGTCTTCAACTCATGGCTTGAGAATGAAAATTTCAGGGCTGCAACTCACGCTCGCCAAACCTCTTCCATTGTTTTCATCCTTAGCTTGCCATTTTCCATGAGGATTCCGCCAACACGTCGAAAAGGTCGAAGATTGCAAAGAGGTGTGAATTTTTATTCTATTTATTTTGAATTTGATTTGGAATGCAACTTTAAAAATATATTTTTATAATAAAACTTTGTTCTAATTCTCAGGGAATGAATCTCCACCTCAAAACATTGAGAATTCACAATCACCCCCTCATCAAGAGCCTCCTATACAAGAACAACCTGAAACCCCTCCATCAATTCATAGGCATCCTCAAGGAACATAAGAAAATTTTCAAAATCAAATTGAAAACAATAAAAGAGACATTCAATAATTAATTGCAAGATTAACCGAGCATGCCGAAACCCACCCTTATAGGAGAGGGATTTCTGAATCATTGAAGTCAATTTTAACTCATGTAAGAGAAATGAGTGAGCAAATGAATTTTTGGTAAACGAAGAGAGATGAGATGAGGAAATTTTATGCTAATGGTTTGTCATATGCAGTTGTCAAAAAACTAAAAATTATCAAAGCCAAGCTGTGTGCCCTATTTAAAGACCCAAAAACCAATGAACCTTTGTCCCATGCATGCAGGAGGTTCCCCATCCATTGGTGCTACCATGATTTAATTAAAAAAAAAAATTGGGAGCAGTGGTGGATGGTATTTGACCAACCTCCATGCAATAACCATTAGGTGCCGCAATGTTTTTTGAGGAAACTCTATTGCGAGTTTGTCCTCAATAAAATACCAAACTATTTTGACATCTTAGACTTTCAGGGTAGAGGTGGGGGCTCCACACATGATAGACCTGTTGCACGACGTAATCCACAGTTGGCACCGAGAGCCTTGGGCAGACCCATGGTGGAGCATGTCATTGTTCCTTCCATTATTAAGGACAGTGTAGAGGTGGACACAATGAAGTCGATTGGCTCACTCACCCAGACCATTTTATAGTGTGTGAGTCCTCTAGTAGAGCCTGGTGTGGAGGAGACGTGTAGGCCTCGAGCTCCACCCCACCATTGTGGCGCTTGTGGTGTTGTTTGCACGTACAATTATCAGGGTTCTTGTGATGCAGCTACACAACCTACGTTAGTTGTAGAGGCGATGGCTTTCACAAATGATATTCTGAATGATATATTCGGTATTGGCACTCAGGTAAAATTTAGCAAGTTATTTTAATGTTGTTTATTAAAATATATTTTGAAATTTAAGAATAACTATATTAGTAGAATTTTGATATGATGAAATTTCAGGGTCGCATTGTTCATGAGGGATGCTCTATTCCTATAGACCCTTATACATTCTTGACGATGATTCCACATGTATGAACTACTATTAAAGATATTATTATTGCATTTGAACAGTTGAATTTTATATTTGAATGTTTGTCTCATAACATGC
Organism: Sequoiadendron giganteum; assembly: GCA_007115665.2. NCBI lineage: Eukaryota > Viridiplantae > Streptophyta > Pinopsida > Cupressales > Cupressaceae > Sequoiadendron > Sequoiadendron giganteum. The sequence goes on along the minus strand of CM021108.1, from coordinate 409,328,274 downwards.
TTCGAATTTCACATAGTTTCCTGGTGCACCTTCTTCCTCCACACCTCATGATTCATATTCTCAAACAACGTACACTCAGGTAGCCTTTATTCATTAAAAGGGTTGTAAATCTATGTTAGCTAGTTTTCGTAATTTTGCGTATATACAAATCTAAAAAATTGATGAGAAACACAAACATTGCATTCAAGTATTCCTTGATCGTGTCACATTATGTTCTCCTATATCAACATGATACCTAAGATATTGTTTCATTTGTAGTTGTTGACAAGAGATAGCCTTGGTGATGTTGGTGGCACGATGGACCATGGAGTTGCTGCAGCAATAGCCATTTCTAATCCATTGAGAGAGGTATGGAATAGATTAGTCGATTTGACATTATATTTGCTCTTTTATGGTTTATTATAGAAAATTTTCATGATAATTTTATGTAGTTTAATTTCTATCTTCATGGTTGCTACAGGTGGTTGTTTTTAGAGTAAAGGTTTTAACTTAATTATGTTGATTAAGTTACATTTATTCCCTTCTTAAGATTTCACGTTAGTTTGCATAAAGTGACATTTAATAATTATATTAATTATTAAATGTTTTCCTATTAGGGCTTCTTTTAGGGTTTTTCCTATTAGGGTTTCTTTAGGGTTTGCATGATCTCCTTTTTATAAGGATTGATCCAATTGTATTTCATATCAATTCATTCTCTCATTCTCTCTGATATATACATTTTCAGTTTTCAGAGAACCCTTGCTTGTTTGTCTCCATCTCTTCTTTTGTGACAGGTTATTTGCATGCAAGTGATCTTCGGGGTTTGTGAAGTTGTATTTTCTCAACTCCTACATGGTATCAGAGCTCCAGACCTGCTGCTTCTTGTTCTTGTTTTGAAGATTTTTGGAGCTTCAAGGGTTTGGGGTTTATTTTTTTGATCCAGAGAATACCTGCAATTTCAAAGCATTTTGAGCCCAAACGGACCTTGCCATTGCATCCGCAGTGGTCCAAAACCCCTAAATCGTTTGTTCATTTGTCCATTTTGGACATAGTTGATTAGAGAGGCAAATTTTTTTAGCCGTACGGTCGTCCGTCTGCATCCTGGTAAAAAATAATTATTTTCGGAATTATTTTCATCAAATGCAGCTTTGAATTTTTATTTAAAAATCAAAAGAAAAAAAAACATTGTAAAAGATTTTGATTTTTTATTAAAAATAAATCAATTAAAAAAATTCATAGTTTAAGGGCTTGTCAGCCCTGGTACAGGGTACCCGCAGGTCCCTGCGGGTGCACTGTACGCCGATCAACGTATTGCCGACTGTCAGCGGCCTTAGTGCCAACTAGCGGTCTATTAGTACCGCCGATGGCGGTACAGGCCACCGACCACTTTTTTCATTTTTTTTCATTTTTATTTTTTCATATTAAAAAAACAATTCTGCAATTTTTTTTTATTGTTTTTTAATATTTAAAAAACAATTTTTTTTTTTTCTGTATAAGCCCAGTTATGCTTTTGCAATGACGGCCATTTGGCTGTCAAATTTAAGCCCACATTTTTTCTGCGATGGCTGTATGACCGTCAAATTTAATGTTGCACTGACTTTTTTCATCTTTGGAGCTGTTTTCTTCTAGAGGCCGTAACTTGGACATACAATATCGTTTTTTGGCAAACGAGATATCGTCGGAAAGCTGGTTCTATCATCTTTCCTGTGGTGTGGGTTTCATCACTTATTTTTTCTATTGGTGCATTCTATAGTCATTTTTTTGGCTGTCCTTCATGTATTTCCAGCTTTTTGTCCTTTTTGGGCATTTTGAGCATCATCTGTAAGCAATTTATTTTATGTAAACGCACTGAGATAAAGTGCCACACTATTGTACATGTATTTTTGGGGATTTTGCACATAAGGTTCTGCCATATTTTGTACTCGCACTGTTTTATAAAGTGCCATGGGGGTTGTGTAGTTTTCCTTTGTTTGCCATCACACCTTTGTCTGGTGAGTGTCCCTCCACAACGACAGTGGATCCATATGATTCCAGCCTCATGCATGTGTATTTTTTTTTCACACCATTTTTTCAATTGCAGGTGCTTTTTTGTGCACTTTTAGATGTTGTATCTTCGCCTTCATGCACTACAGGGTGTTACACACCATTTCAGTGGATCTGTCAGGCTCTTCCAGTTCAACATTATGGGGGGGTATTATATTGTTTGTGCTAATTCTTCCTTGGTTTCGCCTTGGAAGGGATCTTCCATTCTCAGTTGATCAATGTTTTCAAACTATTGGTTCTTGTGCCATTTGTTTCTTTGTTCCAGGTGTTTGCCTTTGTTTGCCATCTGATTCGAGTAGTGTCATTTGGGGCACTCATGCAGATTGTGTTTTCTTGATCCTGATCATCCTATCTTCAGCAGAGGTTCTTCAACACCATAACATTCATCTTTTGACAGTTGTTTGCAACATTCTTCTGCTTCAGTGATGTTCTTCTTGGCTTTCTGCATCTCTTTTTGGAGTAGAGCTTTTTCCCATGAGGTTTTCTCTATTTCTTCTCTTTACAGAGATTTGGTTGTATTTGGGTACCTTATCTGGCCTAGTTGTCGGGACCCATATTTGCCTTCTTGCATTGTAGTTACCTTTGCTTTCTTACATTTGTTTGTAGTTGCACTATTGCTCATCTTAAAGGGGGGTGTTAGAGTAAAGGTTTTAACTTAATTATGTTGATTAAGTTACCTTTATTCCCTTCTTAAGATTTCGTGTTAGTTTGCATAAAGTGACATTTAATAATTATATTAATTATTAAATGTTTTCTTATTAGGGCTTCTTTTAGGGTTTTTCCTATTAGGGTTTCTTTAGGGTTTGCATGATATCCTTTTTATAAGGATTGATCCCATTGTATTTCATATCAATTCATTCTCTCATTCTCTCTAATATATACATTTTCAGTTTTCAGAGAGCCCTTGCTTGTTTGTCTCCATCTCTTCTTTTGTGACAGGTTATTTGCATGCAGGTGATCTTCGGGGTTTGTGAAGTTGTATGTTCTCAACTCCTACAGTTGTCACTCCAGATCAGCGACATGGTGATGCTTTAAATGTGCATGATGACTATATGTATGCGGTAAGTGATTATATTTTTTTATATGCCATTCCATAAGTCAATTTCTATGTTTTAACATCTTTACTTTTAATTTTATCAGTTGAAGGTCTAGAGTGAAGAGAGGAGGAGTAGCGGGCATGTTCGAAAGATAGGACAAGCAACAGTCACTCCATCCAGCTGAATTTTGAAGGTAGCATGGGATCTATTTCCTTCCCCTAGAGGGAAATGACTATGTATTAGTGTTGTTTTTTGTATGCCTATATGGCATTTTGGAACATATTTTTTGTACTATTGATATATACGTGATATTTTATGTCCAAATGGCTCCTTTGTACTAAGCCTATATGATTTTTTTGGATATATTTATATACTTTTATCAATATATATCATTGTATAGCCTTTCAGATTTTTGATTAAATAAACTCTTATTTTGCTACTGCCATTCTTGAATGATGTTATCATGCGTATCGTGTAAGTTGTATGCTTGAATGTTGTAGGCATGGATTTTGTTTACATCTAATGCTTAATTAATTACTGTTGAATGCTCAATAAGCCCCATCTAAAGCGTATTGTATAAATAAGCTCGAATCATGGTGGTTTGTATCCTTTGGAATGCTTCAATTACTTGTGCCTCATCGATGCAGAGGCAAGGAGTCTCAAACCCAATCAGTCTGACAACCTACCTTCAAGGGGCTTCTAACAAGATTAATACAACCTATTTTGAGCAATCTACACAACCTCAAAGCCCCATCAAACCAAACTCTTCATTCAACACCCTACCCAACAATCCACCCTTGTAGCACTTTGATGCAAAGCCAAGGTGGAGAAGACTTACAACAATGGAAATGTCAATTCTCAATCGAGAACTCTTCTTCATAATGATTCAGCCTAATAGGCATCAACCCACCCTCAAGGGTCTCAACTCCTCAACCTTGCAAATGAACAAAAAGACTCCACCAAGGCCCTAAAAATACCATCAACATTCATACAATGACAATTGAATTAATTGAGAACAGTCCCTAAGTCAGATTCACCAAGGTTTCCAAAACTCACATTTGTGACTGGTTATTCTTGTAGTACTCAAAACTTAGTCTTAGCCAAATTTCTCCCAACCTTTCCAAAACACTATACAATTACAATATGGATTGAGATACCCTTTTGAGGGCTACACAACATACCAAAGAATCAGTGGTCACTCTTTTGGACCGACATAGACTTTCAACACACCTACTTCAATTTTGGCTTCACAATTAGCCCTTTTTTTTAAAGGAAACACCCTTCCAACTTTAGATATCTACCCAAACACCTTGGAAAGTCTTAGGTCATGGTGCCAAACCTCAAATTTTGTCATTATTTTGTCTCTACAGAGCCTCTAACTCATAAAACCCATGAAACCCTCCTAAACCTTCACAAAATCAAGGGTTTTAAAGAAACATACAAATCCAGACCTCTCTCAACCCTTCCAAAGCCCCAAACACCTTAAAATACTTCTGCACAAACTCATCAGACCCTCACATAACCCTTACAGGAATTAATTCTTTAAAACCTCTCTTTGGTTCCTCACTTCCATGTTGGAAAACCCATGTTTAGTCTTAGAATAGTCACAAAAACGCCACATAATTATGACTCCTTATTCCAAAATGAGCTGACACACTTCTTATAACATTTTTTCAATCAATCCACTAAGATACAGTACCAAACAATAGGTGGATTGATTGTTACATCACAAATTTGCTCTCAAACCCTTGATTGAGCAACACTGGGACAATCACTGTTTGTGTTGGTTCTCTCTACAAAAAAAGAGTTAAGACACCAAATAAAAAATAAATGAATTATAAAACATATAGACACATGCTATGAAATTATTAGACCATGAAGAACCTGTATGTTCCTGTGCCACGCTAAAAAAGATCAAGAAAACAATATTTTTCTAGAAAATTGCTCAAAACTGTTGTGTTTATTGTGTAAAATTATTACAAAACTTCTTCCACTCTCTCATTTGAGCCTTGGTAAGGATTTTTAAATAATTTTCCAACAACCATATTCTCCCCAACGCACATAACCAACCTTGGGATTAGTTGGTCCCTTAATAACATTTATTTGTGTTAAAGTTGCTTTGTCAACATTTTACAACTTATATGATTTATAATTGACTTATAAGACACAAAACACCCTTTATTTGCATTATTCTTGATCTCTCAAAGCTTATTAGACAAAATAAACCTAAATACACTAACATTTCCCTATTGATGTATTCAAATAATAAAAAAATGATGATGTGGTGTAGGTGCTCCTGCACCAAACTCAAAGCCCGGTCCAAGCCTAATTTCTCCCAACCTTTCCAAAATACCTGACCATTTAAAGGTGGATTAAGATACCCTTTTAAGGGTTACACAACATATGCTAATACCAATAATAACTCTTTTGGACCAACATGAACTTTCAATACACCTCCCTTGCTCTACGCTTCACAATTAGGCGTGATTTCCAAAGGAACCCCCTCACAAACTCACCTCCAAACCAAGGAAACTTGAATTAGTCTTAGGAATGCTCACCAAACTCAAGATTCTCCCATTTTAAGAGCCTCAAGAAATTTTTCTATTCCTCTACTCACAAACAGTCCTAAACCTTCACAAAAATAAGGGTATTAAAGAAAATCATAGCTCCAGACCTCCCCCAATCCTTCCAAAGGTATAAACACCCCAAAATACCTCTGACCTAACTTAAAAGACACTCACAGTCCCATTCCTTTTAGTATTTATCAGATTCACTACTTGAGTTCCTTACTTTCATGGTGGAAACACCCCTTAACAACATTAGAACTTCACACCCCACTGAGTTTATTCATTCTCTCGGCCTCCAAAGTATTCATACACAAAAATAATCATGGTATAGGCTAATCCATCAAGCAAAAAGTTTAGAACAATAGGTGGATTGGCTAATGTGTCATGGTGTTGCCCTCAAAACCCCTAACTAAGAAAACAGATCAGTAACCAAGTTTTCTGATCCCACAAACACCAACGGTGGATTTAAACCTTCAGAATGGATGCAAAGAGAGTAAACACATATGCAATCAAGTATCCAAAGCCTCAAGCTATGATAGACTTGTATGGGCCTGTGCAAGGCAAAGAAAATTTAGGAAAACAAAGAAAACCAGTGATCAACGTTTTCAAAATTATATTTTCTTATTAGAAACTGAACAAAATCAACCCTCAACTCGGGGTATTACATAAATATATCTTGATACCACCTTCCAACTACCCCTTGAGTTGATCAACCACCATAACCACCCTTTGTTAGACTTCTAAGATGGCAATTTTCTAATTTTTCTCTTAATTACCATTCATTCACAACTTAATTTTGTAAATACCACCTAACTGACCTACTAAGCCTTTTAAATATAATTGCAGCTTATTTCCATAGCATCTAGAAATATAGAGAGCAAATACAATAAATATTTTAACTAATGAATTGTAAAAAAAGGATTTTTGTAGTTTATATTCATGTCATTGACTACATTGCATTTCACATGTTTCAAAGTCAAATCATTACTTCACTTTGCATAACTAATAAGTAGATGCTGATAGATGCCAAAAATTTAATTAAAATATAGTTTGAACAAAGTCAACCTAAGCAGTTATGCAATTTCTTCACATTGCATAACTAATAACTAGGAGTAGTTGCCAATTGCATTTTCTTATCATGGCATTCTATGAGACCAAATTTCTTTGAGATATTTTTTCAAATAGTTCCCTACCTTGTCTATGTTACCAAAATTTTCATACATTTTTACCAAAGCATCTTCTCAAATAGTTCACTGCCTTGTTGCTATGGCTAAAAGCCTAAAACAAGTGATTTTGAACAAGCTATGGATGCTTCAAAAAAATATATCAAAAGCATAATAGTAAGCAATAGCATAGACAAGGCAGTGAACTGTTTGAAAAAATGCATCAAAACAATTGCTTTGAAATGATAAATTTAGTTGTGCTTTCACTCTTCTTTAACATTGTATATCCACTCCTTTTTATAACAAGAGAAAAACTATCTTTTTTGAAATCGAAAGGCATTTCCATAGAATAGAGATATAGAGAGAAAATAAAACAAAGAGTTTCACTAATGAAATGTAGAAAATAGATTTTTGTAGTTTATATTCATGCATTGCACATCTTTCAAACTCAAAGCATCACTTCACATTGCATAATGAACAAGTAGATGCTGATAGATGACAAAATTTCAATTACAATATAGCTTTTTGCAAAGTCAACCTAAGTAGTTATGCAATCACTTCACATTGCATAAATAATAACTAGGAGCAGCATCCAATTGCTTTAGCTTGTCATGGCATTCCATGAGACCACATTTCTTTGAGGAATTTTTTCAAATAGTTCATTCCCTTGTCTATGCTACGACATTTTTCATATATGTCTACCAAAGCATTTTATCAAATAGTTCATTGCCTTCTTTCTATGGCTAAAATCCTAGAATAGATGCTTTCGAACAAGCTATGGATTCTTGGAAAAAATCTATCAAAGCATAATAGTAAGCAATAACATAGTCAAGCCATTGAGCTTTTTGAAAAAATGCCTCAAAGAAAAGTGGTCTCATGGTGATGGAATTCCATGACAAGCCATAGACAAGGCAGTGAATTGTTTGAAAATATGCCTCAAATAAATGTGGTCTCATGGTGATGGAACAACATGATGAATGCCTATGGTGATGGACTGTCATGGCATTCCATCACCATGAGAACACATTTCTTTGAGGCATATTTTCAAATAGTTCGCTGCCTTGTCTATGGTATGACATATTTCGTACATATCTACCAAAGCATTTCTTGAAACAGTTCATTTCCTTGCTGCTACGGCTAAAAGCCTAAAACAGGTGCTTTCAAACAAGCTATGGATGCTTGGAAAAAATATTTCAAAGAATAATAGTAAGCAATAGCATAGACAAGGCAGTGAATTGTTTGAAAAAATGCCTCAAAGAAATGTGGTTTGATGGTGATGGAAGGTCATGACAAGCCATAGAAAAGGTAGTGTACTATTTGAAAAAATGCCTCAAATAAATGTGGTCTCATGGTGATGGAATGCAATGACAATAATCACCATGAGACCGCATTTCTTTCAGGCATTTTTTCAAACAATTCACTGCCTTGTCTATGCTACCACATTTTTCATACATGTCTACCAAAGCATCTTCTCAAACAGTTCACTGCCTTGCCTCTATGGCTAAAATCCTAAAACAACTAATTTTGAACAAGCTATGGATGCTTCGAAAAAATATATCAAAAGCATATTAGTAAGCAATATCATAGACAAGGCAGTGAACTGCTTGAAAAAATGCATCAAACAAATTGCTTTGAAATGATAAACTTAGTTGTGCTTTGATGCAGACCCAAGGTGGAGAAGACTCACAATAATGGAAATGTCAATTCTCAGTCAAAGAACTCTTCTTCATAATGATTCAACCTAATAGGCATCAACTCACCCTCAAGGTTTTCAAACCTTTAATCTTGCAAAAAACAAAAAATCTCTACCAAGGCCCTACAAAGACTCTCAACATTCATACAATGGCAATTTGAAAACAATCTCCAAGTCAAGTTCATTGAAATCTCCAAAACTTAGCATTTTACCCATTTAACAACAAGTTGTCCTTGTACCCTTGTCATCAGTCCCAACAAACTGCCACCATGCTTCTTCATTGTTTTATCAGTGTTATCTATCTTTGTAGTTACAAACCTTGCTTTCTTTACTCTCACGTCTACAAGAACAAGACATTCTATGGTGCCCACCATAACATTTTCACACAAACCCGATGTCATTACCTCCTTTGTTGCTACATCGGTCCTTATATCCATTGCCCCTGTATTAACAAACCTATAATGGTTCCCAAAACCAGAATTTTTGATTTCCCTCACAACACTTACAAGTTCCTTGTTCCCACACATGATTACTTTGGCTTTCCCTTTCACATCCTCTAGAAGTGGAGCCAAAACAAACGTGTGGCTATCTTTCCTTATGGTATACTTATTTTATTTCCCATCATGCATGACACACCTATCATACTATCATGGTCTTCCAAGGAGTATGTGACAATAGTCCATTGGAAGAATGTCACAAATAACACTATCCCTATACTCACCAATCTGTAAATCTACAATAACTTGCTCATTTACTAACAAATATTGACCATCACTTAACCAAGATACTTTGTAAGGTGAGCCATGAGGGATTCTTTTCAAATTTAGTTTATTCATCATTTCACAAGAAACCATGTTTTCAATTGAACCTGAATCCACTACTATCCTACATACTTTACCTTGTACCTTGCAATTGATTATGAAGAGTGATTTCCTTTGTGGGGATTCTTCAGAGATTGGTGCCTTGAGAAATGTTCTCCTAATCATCAAACTCTCTCCAACTTTAGATGTAAGGTTCACCACAGGTGAGGTCACACTTTCTTCATCGTCATGCACTAGTTTATTCTTCCTCTCTCCACCATAGGAACTTGACCCTTGATTTTTAGGGCACTTGAAGGTTGGATGTCTAGGCTGGTTACAAGTGTAGCATCTTCCTAAGAATTAGTAGGAGCCTCTTCCTCCACTAAATATGCCCCTTGAACCTCTCCATCCACCTCTAGAATCAGATTAATCTTGGTCCTTCTTGTCATCTCCTTGAGTCTCATTGTTTTCCTTGAAATTAGGATTTAATCCTCTTCCTCTGGAAGTGTTGCCTCTTCCTCTTGCTGCTTTGTCTTGCCTTCTCTTCATTTTCTCCTCCACCTTGATTACCATTTGATAATAGTCCTCTACAGTTCTAGGATTAGCCAAAACCAATTCATCTTGTATGTTTAACCTTAAACCACCAATATATCTAGCAATCTTTTCATCTTCATTCTCATGATGACCAGATCTTAAACTCAATTTATAAAAATCCTTAGTATAAGACTTAATATCCATCTCCCTTTGTCTTAAATTTTGCAACCTCTTAAACAACTGAACTTGATGATCCTTGGGTAATAATTTACCTTTGAGTTTTCATATCATCTTATCCCATGATGTGATTTTAGACTTTCCTTTCTTCCTCCTCTCAGATTGAAAGTAATCCCACCATACCAAAGCATGACCCTACAACTTAGTTTTTGCTATCTTGACCCTTTGTTCTTCAAGAACCTCATCCCACTCAAAATGGTTATCAATTGCAGCAATCCAATCCAATAGTTTTTCATCATTTAAACTACCACCATACTTAGGAACATCAAGTTTACTTAGGAACTACCTTCAACAACCTTGCAATTCTTTGATCCTCTGAAGTAAGCTCTTCTTCCACATCTTCAAACTCCTCATCTTCCTCTTCTTCAGTCTCAGTCTCTTCCACTTCCACTTCCCTTCTTTTATTTGTCTCCAAGGCAATGACTCTCTCTTCCAACTCTCTAAGTTCTCTTGCATGCCTATCTTTTATCTCCTTCATCTCTTTGGCCATATCATTCTTCTTTGGAGGAATCTTAGCAACCTTGCCTCTTCACCTTATTCTTCAACTTGCAAAATGAAAAAAAATCTACTTCCTAAATGCTCTGATACCACTATGATGCAGAGTATCAATAACCAAACTCCTCAACACCATCATTTCTTCAAGGGATTTCAATCCCAAACAGAATCAGGAGAAGATCAAATTAAACAAACAACTTGTTTACTAAACTTTTCATCAATTTCTCTTCAAATTCACTTGATTTCTTCATTTCTATAAAACTCCAAGACAACATGTCAGTTTCCCAAATCACCAAAATCATATTCTAGACCATTATCAACATCTAATTGACTGATCTTAACAAAAAAACTGATCAAAGGCATTGAACCAACCAATACTTCAATATTCACCAAAACCTCCTTGATACAACTCACACTCCCCAAGGCTAATAGACATACATTCTTACCTTCAAACTATTATCAGACTTACAAGAGCCTCATAATCATCATGCTTCTAATAGAAACAAACCAATAACATATTCACATAACTCTGAGTTATCAGATTTACTGATTTTCACAGTCATAACACCATTCTTCATCAAGATTCCACCCTAGTCTAATCATCAAATCAACAACCTTAACCTTTAACATTTTCCCAAATCATTGAAATACCTTTGAAAAAATTATTTAAGCAGTTACATCACAAATGTAATCACAAATACCACTGGCCTTTGTTTTAACACTCATTTCATCAATTTCCTTGTAGGTTAGCAAAGCCCTAAATCGGGTGATACAACTATACCATTTTTGCATCAACACAAGCTTGATATAGTTTTGGAGACCCATTAAAGATTATTTAGACATATCACAAAAAACATTGCCACTTGTTTTGAGAGAAACATCAAAAAATTGTTCTGATACGCTGCTCCCAGCCACAAATTAGGCCAAATTTGTAAGGTGACTACCAAAAAATCATCTCCAAATCACTAACCAACCTTAAAAAGTCTTTTTTCATACCTCCAATCTCAAAATTCCATCATTTTCAAGAGTTATTACATCCACTAAAACATTTAAATATCAAAACCCTTGAATATAGGCTTTGCAAGCAAAATAATGAGGGTTTCTTGGAATATCACCTTCCACATCTTCTACCAATGTGCCATATCTTCCAACACCTTTAAATACACCTGCAAACATCATTTATACCCTTCTCAAGCCATGGAAAACTTTATTTCTTCATTATGCATGATTGTAGCATCAAATTTTATGTGGAAACCTTTAATTTTTGTGTGTAACATCAACTTCATCTGAGCATTCGTGCATTCCCTTGTACCTACAATCATAAAAAACATTCAAAACACCGTAACATTAACCTAATCCACCAATCTACTTGGCCTACATTGGTGGAGTAGTGATGAAATGCTTTATTAGACTCTCAAACCCATTGTAAAAAGAACTATACCAGCCCCCTTTTTGCACGCCTTACAATGCCTTTTATAAATTTTTCCCTCTTAGCAACTACCCTTTTAACTCTTAATATTCCTTGATTTATGCTCTCTCTTGCTGCATAATTACATCATGATTATTTTTTAACAACATTGTATTATTTGCATTTTTTATATTTTCACCTCCTAGTGACTTATTTTATGACTTGATTACATTCAAATTAGCCATTACAAGGCCTTGACACATAATTTTGGCTTGAACATACAAATTGGATAAATCGGCCTTTTGAAGGCATTACAAGCCATAGACAAGGCAGTGAACTGTTTGAAAAAATGTCTCAAATAAATGTTGTCTCATGGTGATGGAATGCAATGACAATAATCACCATGAGACCGCATTTCTTTTAGGCATTTTTTTTAACAATTCACTGCCTTGTCTATGCTACCACAATTTTCATACATGTCTACTAAAGCATTTTGTCAAATAGTTCACTGCCTTGCTGCTATGGCTAAAATCCTAAAACAAGTGCTTTCGAACAAGCTATGGATGCTTGGAAAAAATTCTATTGAAGCATAAGAGTAAGCAATAACATAGACAAGGCAATGAAGTGCTTGAAAAAATGCCTCGAATAAATGTGGTCTCATGGTGATGGAATGCCATGACGAATGCCTATGGCTATGGATTGTCATGGCATTCCATCACCATGAGAGGGCATTTCTTTGAGGCATTTTTTCAAACAGTTCACTGCCTTGCTGCTATAGCTAAAAGCCTAAAACAAGTGCTTTCAAACAAGCCATGGATGCTTGGAAAAAGTGTATCAAAGGATAATAGTAAGCAACAAGCTATGGTCTCATTGTTTTTTTCACATGAAAATCAACACAATTTTATTAACATTTTTTTGTAGGTTTTAAAAGCATTTTTTGCTGATTTTTTAGTTTTTGCCGATCAGACGAGAAGTTTCTAAGCGTCATGGTGTCCGAGTAATAGCATGCTAAGGTTTGCAGCCATTTTGCACTTTGGACCCTTAAGGGATCGATCCGGTTGAATGTAGCTCGAAGCGATTCTGCGTATTTGGGTGTGAAAGAGGACCATGCGTAGCGTAAACATACATATTCAGATGCGTTGGAACAGTTCGTTTGGTCACACGAGTTGTAGAATGAAAGTTGCACCACTTTGCAACTTTCAACTACTTGCATTTGACAACTTTTTCCTCGAGTGAAAATTTGCCACCATAGGAAAAAGACTCTAAGATAGCGAAAACTGAGCAAGGTTATTGTAGAGGGGCCCAACATGATCCCATAGGATCAGATGAAAAGTTTCTAAGCATCACGGTGTCCGAGTAATGGCATGCTGAAGTTCGTAGCCATTTTGCACTTTGGACCCTTAAGGGATCGATCTGGTTGAATGTAGCTCGGAGCGATTCCGCGTGTTTAGGTGCAAAAGAGGACCATGCCTAGCATAAATGTACCCACCTGGAAATGTTGGAACAATCCGTTTGGTCACATGAGCTATAGAATGAAAGTTGTACCACTTTGCAATTTTCAACTACTTGCATTTGATAACTTTTTCCCCAAGTGAAAAATCGCCAACACAGGAAAATTCCTCCATGATAGAGAAAACCAAGAGAGGTTATTGTAGAGGGGCCCAACATGATCCCATAGGATTAGATGATAATTTTCTAAGCATCACGATGTCCGAGTAATAGCATGTTGAAGTTCACAACCATTTTGCACTTTGGACCCTTAAGGGATCGATCTGGTTGAATGTAGCTCGGAGCGATTCCGCATGTTTAGGTGCAAAAGAGGACCATGCCTAGCATAAATGTACCCACCTAGACATGTTGGAACAATCCGTTTGGTCACACGAGTTGTAGAATGAAAGTTGTACCACTTTGCAATTTTCAACTACTTGCATTTGATAACTTTTTCCCCAAGTGAAAAATCGCCAACACAGGAAAATTCCTCCATGATAGAGAAAACAAAGAGAGGTTATTGTAGAGGGGCCCAACATGATCCCATAGGATTAGATGATAATTTTCTAATCATCACGATGTCTGAGTAATAGCATGTTGAAGTTCACAGCCATTTTGCACTTTGGACCCTTAAGGGATCGATCCGGTTGAACGTAGCTCAGAGCAATTCCATGTGTTTAGGTGTGAAAGAGGACCATGCCTAACATAAATGTACCCACCTGGACACGTTGGAATAGTTCATTTGGTCACACGAGCTGTAGAATGAAAGTTGCGCCATTTTGCAACTTTCAACTACTTGCATTTGACAACTTTTTCCCTGAGTGAAAATTCACCAGCACAAGAAAATTCCTCCAAGATAGCAAAAACTGAGAGAGGTTATTGTAGAGGGTCCCAACATGATCCCATAGGATCAGATGAGAAGTTTTTAAGAATCACGATGTCTGAGTAATAGCATGGTGAATTTTGAAGCCATTTTGCACTTTGGACCCTTAAGGGATCAATCTGGTTGAACGTAGCTCAGAGCTATTTCGTGTGTTTGGGTGCGAAAGAGGACCATGCCTAATGTAAAATTACCCACCCGGATGCATTGGAATAGTTCGTTTGGTCACACGAGCTGCAGAATGAAAGTTGTACCACTTTACAACTTTCAACTACTTGCATTTGACAACTTTTTCTCTGAGTTGAAATTCGCTAGCATAGGAAAATGCCTCCAAGATAGCAAAAACCAAGCAATTTCATTGTAGATGGGCCCAACATGATCTTGTGGGATCAGACGAGAAGTTTCTAAGCGTCACGGTGTCCGAGTAATAGCATGCTGAATTTCACAGCCATTTTGCACTTTGGACCCTTAAGGGATCGATCTGGTTGAACATAGTTCAGAGTGATTTTGCGTGTTTGGGTGTGAAAGAGGACCATGCCTAGTGTAAACGTACCCAATCAGCTGTGTTGGAACAGTCTGTTTGGTCAGATGAGCTATAGAATGAAAGTTGCACCACTTTGCAACTTTCAACTACTTGCATTTGACAGCACAGGAAAATGCCTCTGAGATAGTGAAAACTAAGCGAGGTTATTGTAGATGGCCCAACATGATCTTGTAGGATCAAATGATAATTTTCTAAGCGTCACGGTGTTCGAGTAATAACATGCTGAATTTCACAACCATTTTACACTTTGGACCCTTAAGGGATCGATCCGATTGAACGTAGCTTGAAGTGATTTTGCGTGTTTGGGTGCAAAAGAGGACCATGCCTACCGTAAAAATGCCCACCTGGATGCATTGGAACAATCCATTTGGTCAGATGAGCTATAGAACAAAAGTTGCACCACTTTGCAACTTTCAACTACTTGCATTTGACAACTCTTTCCTCGAGTGAAAATTCGCCAGCACCGGAAAATTCCTCCAAGATAGAAATAATCGAGAGAGGTTACTGTATAGGGGTCCAACATGATCCCATAGGATTAAAAAAGAAGTTACTAAGCATCATGGTGTCTGAGTAATAGCATGTTGAATTTCACAACGATTTTGCACTTTGGACCATTAAGGGATCGATCTGGTTGAACGTAGCTTAGAGCGATTTTGCGTGTTTGGGTGCGAAAGAGAACCATGCCTAGCATAAACATACCCACTTGGATGCATTGGAATAGTTTTTTTGGTCACACGATCTGCAGAACGATAGTTGCACCACTTTGCAACTTTCAACTACTTGCATTTGACAACTCTTTCCCTGAGTGAAAATTTGCCACCACAGGAAAATGCCTCTGAGATAGAAATAACTGAGAGAGGTTATTGTAGAGGGGTCCAACATGATGTCGTAGGTTTAGACATAGATTTTGTAATCAACACGGTTTATGAGTAATACCTTGTCAAATATTGTTCCCCTTTTGCACTTTTCACCCTTAAGGGATTGAGTCGGTTGAACCATAGTAGTTGTTTTGTTGAATGTCATACCCTAAGGTATGTTAGAGATGACCTAGGTTGCATCGATTTCTTTGAGGAATACGCTGCCCCTACCTTGTCAACCCTAAGCAATATGATTTTAGGGGTACTCTCGATGTTAGGAGTAACGTATAATGAACCATACCCAAGCCCTTGATATTTTTGTCATTTCTCTAGAAAAATGGGTTATCTTATTCCTTGTTGATGTAGACCAAGGCTACCATGTTATATGAATCCCCCATTTTCTTAATGAATTGGAAACCCTTACCACATTGATCTATTGGTAGGGTTTATTTCTCTTGCTCATATTGGTACAACAATTTGGAGATGTCTTCCTCTATAACCTCTTTTTTAAGCTCTCCCCACTTGGAGAAAACCATGGGTTCAAATTTTATGATAGAAGAGGCTTTTTTCTATGTGTTATGGTTTTCCATATGTAGTAGGAGAAGATGGGATTTTTCCTACATAAAAATAGCCTTTAAGACCATAGTCTTTACAACTCTTGTCTTGTCTCGTATTTGGACCTTGATATTTGGAAAGGATTTATGTGAGGTGGATGATGAGACTAAAGTGGATGGATCACTATAGGATGATGAATGTGAGGCAATATGATTGTTAGGAACTTGGAGTAGTTTTTGATATTTTTCTTCAAAGTTATGATAATAATGGAAAGGCCAAGGGTGAAGGGCACACAATTAACTAAGAGGGGGGATGAATTGGTAGATCCAAACAATTACAATTGTTAGTCTACGTTCAATCCTTTAGGGTCAAAACAACCTTTTATTTTAAAATTTGTAAGAGGTTAGTCTCTAATGCCTTGAATGATTCAAATTGACATGCATGAGTAGGTTGTTTTTTTATGATTGAATTTAATAAAGACAGAGTGTAGACATTAGGGTTTTGTTACCTTTTTAGGTCTCTTCTACCAGTTTTTCGAGCTTTCATGGCAGTCAAATGTGATACAAGATTTCAAATGGAAGACTACAAAGAAGTTAATGTCAGTTCTCATAGGAGTGAAGTGATGTCATATGACAGTTAATTGGAAAAAGATATCAACAATATGTCAAATCATCAAGGGATAGCATAGATTGAAGAAACCCTAAATGTTCAGATAGAGGGAACATTCAAGATTTCAAGGAAGATCACTGCTAACAGTTGGATAGGGTATTTTAAAGTCCATGAGAAGGTTTTTTGAATGAGGTTAGACAGTCTTTAGATGAATATAATATTTTCTTTTGTGGCTTTTGGGCTAGATAATATAGCGTTTCTTGCTAGTCTTTTGCACTTTCAAGGAATAAAACTAGAGGCAAGGATTAATAAACTGTGGTCATCATTTAGCAAGGAGGGTGCAATAGTAAATAATGTAGTTTCTATAAGTGGTAATGAAGATGATGCCCTTTTTGTATATCCTTTCTTTGAGGTCAGTCACTTCCTTATTATGAGGGTATTGAAAAGATCCAATTTAGGAGAGCTGGAATTGGATAGGAAACAAACAAATGTACAGTCAATTGACAGTGTCAAGGGAAGTGAGGTGTCAATACAATCATCATTTCATCAAAGGAAAATAGATTTAAAGGAAGGTTATTCATTAAGACAAGTATCTTGAATGTATGAACACAAGGGAACTATATAGGGTCACTGTACATGGCAATGTGCAAATGAAAAGGACATATTAGAAATGAGTAGTGATCAGTTGTTAAGTATAGTGAGTGTATGATTATAAAGTGCTTTAAAAACAAATTCACTCACCAAATTCAATGTCCTATGACTATCAATTCTATGTCAGTCAGTGTCTCAAGACTCCAAGAGCTATGGTAGTGTACACAGCAATAGGTCCTTATGAATGTGGAGTCTTCAATTAACTCTTTAAATGTAAACCATGAAGCATTAGAACTAATTTTAAATGTAATATACACATTTAATTGAGGCATATATTAAGGAATATACACATTTGCATGTATTAATTTCTCATAATTTTAATATATCAAAAAATACACTAAG
Organism: Sequoiadendron giganteum; assembly: GCA_007115665.2. Taxonomy (NCBI): domain Eukaryota; kingdom Viridiplantae; phylum Streptophyta; class Pinopsida; order Cupressales; family Cupressaceae; genus Sequoiadendron; species Sequoiadendron giganteum. The sequence goes on along the minus strand of CM021108.1, from coordinate 409,310,392 downwards.
TCAATGACAAATATTACAATAGTGATGGAAGAACATCTTGAAAATCCTCCCATTTTTCAATACTTGTAGCAATACATGCGGGGAAATAATCCTCTCATTTCCAGCACAGATCATGAAATATATTGTACTTGAGAAAAGGACAAAAGGAGTTGCTGCCCAGTTTCATTTTTCCATTCCACCTCAGCTGGCCCAACTATTTGCATTCCAAAATGGTTCAAAACATGTACATCCCCTGCTCCCTACGAAACACATGGGTAGTAGCCTCTCTGTGGTTGTGTAGTATCATAGGAATTTGGTCCACAAAAAACTTGCAAAAGCCTCTCAATCTTAGACATAGACTCACATAAAAATCATTAAAAGAGAAATAACTAAATAATGTCAGTCATACAGTTGACGAGACCTACTATCACCTTCATGCATGCTAGATAAGGAGGTCGATTGAAGGTCCTACAACGGTGATGTACCCCTTTGCTACTTTATCATCTCTTGATGACCCTACATATAAATTTCAAATATATCACTGAGAGGCTAAACATAAAACATGTAGCATATAAGAATTTGATAAATCTAGGAGATGGAAAAGAAAGAGAAGATTGACAACCAAAAAATGCACCAGGAACCGATGTTTCTCATACCACTGAACACTTGCACCAACAACCGATGTTGTTCTTTTCTTATATACTTTGACAAACTTCAATATTACCTACACTCATAATCAAAAAAGGATCAACGACATTCATAAATGAATATGACATCAAACAATAATGGTGAAAAAGCCTTATTGCAAGGTGTTGGTCCAAAAGAGTGATCAATAACATGGCTTTACAAATTCAATGTGCATACTTACAAATCAATCCAGGGAACCATCTGGGTCTTCTCTACTCTTTATTGTGTTGAGTATTGCCTCGTGGTCAGACTCACACACTTTCCAAAAGTTCTTATTCGCAGGTCTACCCTTATATTTGATCAAATGAATGTTGGTGGAGACGAAAAGGTTTGAATAGTGAAGAATTTTTTGATGCGTGTCGAAGTCCTCAAACAACCAAACTACAACATTCTTAACTGGATAACTTCAAATCCATGTTCCGGTAACAACCACCGAACTTGTAGGATATTCTATGTTTTCTCCGTCTATAACTGGGGACTCCAATTTATTTTTGGCCTTGATACAATGACACAGGTAATGATTTGTACCCTCTTCATTGTCTTCATTTTCAATCACCGCATAAATGTGCCCTGCATTGATATGTTCATCTTGTTAGATTTATTTACTGAGCAACATAATAAAACTTATAAGTAAGATATATTACCTGGTTCTAGTAGGTCTGATACATGATCAAAATCAATGGATGATTGCATCTCCATGATTTGTAGAGCCATCGAGAGCTGATAAGTGTCAAGTGGGGTTAGACTTCTTATAGACCATTCGTCAACCCACTTTTTTGACTCGCAATCATTCCATGATTGAAGTGTACATGCATAATAAAAGTATGCCATCTTCCTTGTATGGATAGTCCATGTACTTGCTCGATCTTGTTAGTGTACAACAATCCTCATATTTTGTAATGTTAGTATCATCTAATAAATGAAAAAATCTAGGAACTAAAGAATTACCTTCACTACCTAGACCCATTGAACCATTACACCACTGGAAAATTGATCTTGCATCTGTCAACTTTACACTGTTTTTGTACTTTAATTCTTCTTGTTCTAGGGATCTTTTGATACATGCACCTGCTCCATCATGCTCCCCCTTTCCATGCCCTACCTCTGAGAAGTTTCACATATGTTGAACACCACTAATCCTATGCATCCTGCTCAACCAGTAAAACATTCTGGCATTCTTGAATTGTGATGTACATTTATTTGACCATATGATAAGCTAACTAAATGATATGCCCTTGCTAGCCTAATTGGCATAGAACATATGAAAGCAACCTTGAACAAACTTTGTAGAATGTGTGCGATCATCATTGATGTAAAAGTGATAATCCCACAATACTTTCCTATTTTCCTTTGTACTATCATTTGCATGAATGAATTCTATATGTACACATATAGAAACCTGCACGGAGTTGTAGTACTGTGATTGCACCTGGTTCTGTGGTTGTAGTTGTAGACATTGAAAATTGGCCTAGGCCTGCGAGTACACATTCGACATAATTTTCTATAGTCTGTTGTCGTGATTAAATAATGTTTATTATTTAATTACCCTTTCTAATAAATATTTCCTCTATTAATTAAATACCCTTTTTAATTAATTCATTAATTCATAAATGACCTTTATTTGACTTGATTAATTAATTAAATCATAATTATTTAATTATGTCGCTAACTAATTAATTCTTGCTTCTTAATTAAATAATTTATTATTTAATTACCCCTTTGTCATATTTCAACTATAATTAAATATTTATTATTTAATTATTCATATTATCCTTTTCAAAAGTCAATTAAATAAATGATCTTTATTTATTTAATTAAATCTCTCATTTTCGAATGTTGAATTATATTAACATTTAATTCATATTTATTTAATTGTTTATGTCACATTCTTCTATCAATCAGTTGACTAGTCATTCACTCACCTTCTGACTTGAGATCTATTTTTAGTTCTCCAGTTATCTCTTGGGTTTAACACCTGGTTATCTCTACGAGAGGACTCTCTGTCACAACTAGTTAGTTAACTAGTTCCAACTTATATGCATGATGTGTTTATTAATTAAATATCTTTATTTAATTAATTAACTCATGTTTACATTCGAATGCATTATTCTTCAAACTTTGTCTTTGACATTCAAAGTCTATTTCTTCTATTTTTGAAGACTCTTAACTGAAGATTAAAATCTTGAACTCATGTTCTAACTCACGTTCTAACCTAGTCTTTATCCTGTAGTCTTTTTCGACTCATATTCTAACTCACATTCTATTTGAGACAAAACTCACATTGCGTGGCATTCATCAATCTCGTCCGTCGATCTCTCTTTCAATCTGAGCTGATCGTTCGAAAACCCAAAATCAATAAAATGACCTGTCATTATCATTATTCCTCCTCCCGAAATCATACACTTTTGAGAAGAAACTTATCTTCGATATTTTGCTTAGACACTCGACGAAGTTATGCTTGCATTCAAACACATAAATTTGAGGGCAAGAATACTAAAAAGGAAAAATGGAGAAGAGCAATCAAGATAATTCGAAGGGGTGAATGCATATTCGGTGAGAGCTATCCATTAATTTTTTTAGTTTATTATGTTTATTTCCTCATTCTTTGTTGTTTGATTTAGATTAATATTGGTTAGATTAAGATTAACATCGTTTATTCTAGTTAGTAGATATCTTTAATCCAGATTTTTATTCTATGTTACATTTGGTGAACCAGACGTGAACACGCTTCAAATTCGCACATCTTTTTGTTTTTCCATTTTTTTGTTTTTCGTTTTTGCAGGTTATCATACGACACACCGCATCTGATCGAAAAAATGACGCATTTTCCTTCGCGAACCACATCTGCTATATTCCGCGACGCATATGTTATTCAGCATCGCATTTGTGGTACTTTGCATCGCATTCGCCTATCAACAATCACACTTTTGAAGAATCTTGCAAATCACACTTTTGGGAGAATTTTGAGATCAAATAGATAGCATGGTTGCATCCGAAAGGATCGAGAGACAAATTTTCATATATTATACTGCATATTTTCGTTAAGGGTAGCATTTTTTACAAGAAAAACACGATTTTTTTTCAGTCGTGAGCTGAAGTGACGCATTTGTGGCATTCTGCACCGCATGTGACTTTGTGTGACGCATTTGCAGCTTTCTACACCGCATTTGACTAGTAAATTTATTTTTTTCCTGGTTTTTAAAATTCTTATGTTATGTACCTGACTTCTGTGACGCATGTGACTTTGTGTGACGCATTTGCGGCTTTCTGCACCGCATTTGAATGGTAAAAAAATTTTCCCTAATTTTTGAAATTCTTATGTTATGCATCTAACTTCCTGTGACACATTTGTGGCTTTCTGTGATGCATCTGAGTTTGTGAACTACATCTAACATCTTGCACCGCATCCATGAACCTATGCGCCACATCCGACTGTCAAAAATTGAACTCGTGACCGACTGTCAAACATGAACCACATCCGTTTTTAAACCTACGCTGCATCTATGGCTCCAAAAGACGCATCTGGATGGTAAAAAATTTTCACCTTTTTATTGAATTTTGTACATCCACATTTTCTTTTATCAATTTTGTGTGATTTTCATTTTTTGCTAATGTTTGTTTCAGTTGTGTTAAGAGGGAATAACATAGTGTTTGCAGGATGAAGCATCGAAAACAATAAAAACCAAAGACAATATTTTCTACAGGACGAAAGCCGAAGACAAGAACAATGAACTACTGATCATTTTGCATGCAAGACCTAATACCTTTGTCTTTATTTATTTAGCATGCTTTTTTTTTGGTAGATAGATAACTGTCATTTGGAATAAAAAGAATCACTCTCTTCTTTGTTTGGTGCGAAAGCACGTTTTTGTAAACTCACGATTTGGTATATCGAAGTATCATGTCCCCTTGCGCAGTCATGTGATCCTTGGTATAAGAGAAACGGTTACCAACTCTACAACTTGGGCATGTCTTGGTGGGAAAAAGTACTCACCCCAAGATGACTCAGACTGGTAACACGCTAAAGCCAAGCAACTTCCACTCGGTATATAAAAATAGATTTCTAGAGAAAGCCCAAAAATCATGCACACTATTCTGATGAGATGGACAGAAATGGACTCTCATCGACGTTGGATAGTGCCCCATGAATGAAATGCCCTTATTAAACACCTTGTTGTAGATTTACCAAAATCCTACCTATTTAGCACAACAGGGTCAACCCTGTGAAGTCGTCTTACATTCTTACAGTTTATGTGTGGAGATGAGATGTTTGCCATGAGAGATTCATGGGTATAGTAGCTTGGCTGCGCCGTATAAGTGAGTGTCGTGGAGGGGAGCCAGTGGGGTCAAGCTACTAGTCATCTGCCATAAATATGTGTAGCTGGAGAAATCCAAGTAAGAACTCAGCAAGTATTGTCCAAAAAAACTTTCGAAAAAACTTCAACTGTCAAAAATTGAGTCGCAATTGTCAGTTTTAACACCACATCTATCCTAGAGAGTCGCATTTGTTAGGGGAAAAGCTGCATGTGTCTGTCAAAAACATTCATTTTCCATAGTTTGGATATTATGAGCCACAACTGTCACATTTTGAGTCGCATGTGTGCATGCCAACCGCATCTGTCAATTTTCAAGCCACAAGTGTCTGTAGAAAAAATTAGGTTTACAGAGTCCATATTTAGAACCGCATGCGTATTTGAAAACTGCATTTGTCACAAAAAACACTGCATCTATTAGAAAAACCGCATGCATATTGCAAAACCGCATCTTTCATAAACCAAACCGCGTGTGTCAAAAATTCCAAACTCTGTCATTGTTCGAAATGAAGTTTTAGTCAAAACATCGCATGCACAATTGTAAACCGCATCTGTCACAATTAGAACCTCATCTAATAGATGAACCACATTTGACTGTCAATAGAAAACTTAGCAAACTGCAAATCAAGTCTGAAACATAACAGTAATTTTTCGCTTTTGTTTCTTAAGATCAACCTTGGACATAAATGGGAAAAACTTTGCTCAAAAACCTTGCATTATTAGGTGACATATACGTCTTAGTCATAGTAAAACGTCTTAGTCATAGTCATCCTAAGTTGCATGCATATAGATACTTCCTAGGAAATTGCATATTGTTGAATAGGTAACTTTCCTCATCATTGGATACATTCATGTTCTGATTTGTCACTAGTCATTGAACCTAATCACTTTAGTCCTATTTGTGAATCTTTCCAACTCAACAATCTAGTTTGGGAAATTCATCTTGTCACCGTCTTTGTCCTACAATCAGGTTCCTTGGTCACATTCAAATCCTTGCATGCATTTATTCCATAGGTGGTAGGTTATACCCATTTTAGAATCATTTACTATTATATTCTACTCAAAATTTTGCATATTGTTCGTCCTACCATACATCATCTTAGTCTATGTCTTTTTAGAAATCATTTTAGCAACATTCGTTATTGTCAGAAAATCCAAAAACATAGACATAATTCCATATCATTTGCATTACCATCCACCACCATGTCTTTTGTTCACCTTGATATGCTTGCTAGTCAAGTTTAATACCAATTACTTTGCATGGGCCAATACCAACAAGCCATAGACTTCAAAAGAAAATTTATCCAATCCAAATCCCAATCAACTTCAATACCTGGTCAACTACCCACATATCCCTCTTATCAACAACCCATAAACTCTAGTCTTCCATTCATCTACCCTCATTATCAAGAGTCTCTAAGCACAATCCATGTCATTAATCCACAACAAACATCCATTAATCACCCTTACCTTAACCTTGACAAGGAAAACCAACCTCCCACTAGTCTATTCCAAGCCTCCACATCCTATCCTAGTCCATCATCCCTCAACCCATTCCAAGCCTCCACATCCCATCCTAGTCCATCATCCACTAATCTATTCCTACTCACTCCATCCCAACCTGCATTTAGTCATGAGAATGCATTTATTCATGGTCTCCAAAATCATATCCCATTGCCTACACTTGAGGATACATGTCATAAAGAAAGTCCAAAGCATGACATCATGGCTTCACCTTCATGTCAAGATCAACGAAGTCCATCCCATGACCTTATCTTTAGGTCTATCCAAGAATTCCTTCTAGATAATCATGGCAGCCAAAATACATTTATCCTTGATCAAGATTTCATTCCCAATCAAGTCATCCAAGACAAACCTATCTTTGATCAAGACACTACCATTGATCAAGAAATCCAAAATGATCCGCTCATCGACCTTTATGCCATTCATGATCAAACATTTGAGGTTGATCCTACCCAAACTTTGAACACCACCATTTCCCAAAATGAGACACTTGCCTCCTTTGGAAACATAGATGATCTTCCTCTAGAACAAGAGTCTTCTACACTAGACATATTTTCAAATGATCAAGCTATAGCTAAAATCACTGGACTCCATGATAATGACCATAAGGACAATTTCTACATTGACATGGAATCACCAATATCTTTTGAAGAAGAGTCAAAATATAATGTTTCACAAAATCAAACCAAAGATGTTAATCAGAAATATATCCAACATGTTAACAAAGCTACAACATCTTATCAGATAGGATCATCTATATTTGTCGGAGTAGGATTTATTGCATAAGAGAAGATTCCAAGTAGCAGTGTCTACATACATAATGATGGGCTAACATATTGTTTTCAAAACAAAAAATACCCCATTGCAAATAGAATCTGTCAGAACATGCAGTATCAAGGCAAAGGACTAGGCCTACACGAGAAAGGAATTTGAGAACCAGTACAACTTCAAGAAAATCCTAGACATCAGGGTCTTGGTTATTCATTAGTCAGAGAATCTAATGATGTTAGTGATACCTCCTCGATATTGGGGGCAACTTTATCTAATATAAACATCAAAATGGGGGCCATGAGTAGTTCTTACCATAATATTTCTGCCAAAACTCCTTCCATCCACACCATAAACTATCATTCCAACATAAATAAACCTTCCATTTGGAACCAACAAAAAGAAAAAAATTATTACAAATCCAAAGTTCAAAATCAAATGTCAAAGACCATCAAAGCAATCAAAAATTTGAGTGGACAAATGAAGTTAAAATGGATCCCAAAGAAAATATTTCAAATCCAAAAGTCAATCAAAATGTGGAGCCACAAGAAAAGAGGATTTCCACATATAATAAATGTCCACCTCCTTCACAATGGTCATCAAGCAAGGCATATAAAAGTGTTGGTTCCAAATGCTATCCTAATCAAAATTCCAAACTCCGCCATCCAACATCCCAAGTTTGGAAAATAAAAAGTGATTCATCTAAACTTTTGAACAATCCCCCCACGTCTACCATCATCCGTCATAATCCAACATCTCGTCTAAAGTCCAAAAATCCCCTATCACAAATCCATCACATCTTGGCAGTAACTCTTTATTGTAAGGACTCTAATGGCACTCTATCGCGATGTGTGTATTTTGACAAGGCCAACTCTAGTATCAACAAGGGTCACAATGACATCAATCAGTTATATGCAAGTGTTGTGATCCTAACAAGATAACTACTTCATAAAGGTCATTATTGGCATATCATGGCACCGGTCTTTACATCAGAACCATCAATGGATTCAACACAGTCAGTGATCATCTAAAGTATTGAGGCAATCTAGAAAATACAAAAAAATAAATTGAAATAACAAAAAAAATGTTACCTTATGAAAACCTAGCAAACAGGCATCTTGGTGACACCAAAAAATTTGGAAAATAGTAAAGAGAAAAATTTCATCCAATAGTAAAGTGAAAATCATTCTTATGGCGCTTTGGATAAGTACCATGATGAAAACCTCATAAACAAGCGTCATGTGTAAGAGTAATTATCTATGTGGATATTTACACTTGGGGCCAAGTTGTCTCATCTCCCATACTCTTCGAATGACATTTTTTATGACATTTCCATCTATCCATTTAAGCCCTATCATTCCCATCCATTTTCCCACCTACCTTGATCTTGATAAGGACTGGGGTACAAACATAAATCATGCTTTGGGAAAAATTTTGACATGACTATCCTTTGGTCATACACTATCCATGAAACATCATGTCATTACCTTCATAGATTCATTATCCCTATGCAAGATTGTCCTTGGAGACCAAATGATAATTATCCCATCCATAATCCTTGTGTCTCCTATATTTTACCAACACCACCCATCATCTTTTTATACATATCAGCTATCTTGGTTTCCCTTGTCAACCATCTAAGGATTTTAATCCAACATCCTTCCATCATCTCATCTAGTCCTATCCAAGTCATTCCAAATGCAACAAGCCCAATCCATACAATCTTGCTAGGAATTTTAACACATCATCCAAAACAGTCCTTGGCTTTGTTTCTCGCCTTGCTGCAAACCTTGATCTTTAAGTCACATTATTGTCATCCTCACGTTGTTTCGGGATGTGTCCTTCCCATGTCAAACAACGTCATCATCATCATCACCCGGTAATTGGTTTTCAGCTAGACTAGGAGAAAGATCATGGTTGTCCTTGGATTCTTGTGTGTAGGCATCATTTACATGCATTTGTCACCACCATCGGACAATGTCTTGAAAAGTCCCGAAAACATTAGAAAACTTCCAAAATCCAAAAAAATCAAAACATGTCAGAAAATCCCAAAAACAGAGTCAAGTCAGTCATGTCTAGTAAGTCATGTTTAGTTATTCATGTTAAGTCAGTCATAGACATAGTTGAACTATGTTGCCTCTGCGACTAGGACATAGGCAAGGCCATCAATCGATGTGCCCCCGAGGCATTAGGTCTATCTGTCTAGGTTTCTCACGTCTCACACACATTAAATCATGAATCTTTGTACATTCAAAGTCATTGGTCGTGCCAAACTATGAGGTCTCTGTGTGTACAACGTAGGCAAGGCTAATCAATCGATGAGCTCCTGAGACCACACTAGGTGAGTCCAATAGGGTTTATCACAATTCACTATCACACACATTGCATATCATTCACTTAGATGCATGTCTTTAGCCGCATTAGGTCAGTCCTTTAGGCTATCACCTCATGTCATACACTGTCAATACAACACACACATTTTTAATCAGTCAACAAATCAAAACAAGTCATGCACCAACAAGGCAACATCTCAAACAGTTATCAAGTCAATATCAAACACATTGTCAAAATGATCAACTTATGTCTTTGCAAGATATGTCTTTCTTGTCAACAGATGTCATCAAATGTCATAGCTTCATGTAGCTTGTCACATCAACATTATCAGGCTCCAACATCTTATATGGCACATGTCCTTTCTGAAACTAGGCTTTTTCATGCCTTATACAGATAGTCACCAAGTCGAAACTAGACTCAACATCTTACTGCGGTATGTGTCATCCCTCACATTACGCTATGTCAAACATCAAACAATCAAACAATCCCACAAGATCAAGTTTTGGCTAATACATTTATTTGGCTTTATGACTTTATATCTTATTTTGTCTTATATTTTTATCAATTTGTGAATTTAGTCCGGTTACTAGCTTTCTCAAGGATGTCCCTTGAAGGATTTAGAGAAGCAAGGATGTCTCATGACTCTTTTTCTTTGGTTGTTGTCTACCAACTATCTTTTTAGCATTGATTTTTGAGTCATTTTACTAGTTTCCTCAAGGATGTCCTGAAAGGAGTTAAAGGAGAAATGACACTCATGACCCATCTTTTATTTGTTTGTTGTCTGTGGTTTGTCAAGACAACACGACTGGGGAAATCTTGTCCTTAGTATGAGTTAAGACACTCCTTGTCTGCGACTGTCTATTTTTCACAAATGGATGACTTTGTACACTATGGTCTATCTCATATCATGGTGTGTACTATCCATTTGTGTCATGTCCCACCCAATGATGATAAAAAGCAAGCATAGCATATTTGCAAAATATCGAAGATCATTATTTTCTCAATCAATAACCATTCTTTTTCAATACTAACATTCCAAATTCATTCATGCTAACATTTCTTCTTTTCTGTGTCTTCACCACCATTATCTATCCATTTTGAGAGCACACTCATGTTCTTCAAACCCGCCTATCCTCTCGAGGGGGCATACCACTACCTCCTCGTCATTCTCCCTTTCGCTGGGGCATACCCTAACCTATTTCATGTTGGGGCACGATCGGGGCATATTTTCTTTGACACAACGCTGAAACAACATTGTATCAAAGAGGGGCAAACTGTAGACACCGAAAATTGGTCTAGGCCTGTGAGTACACATTCGAAATAATTTTCTGTAGTCCGTTGTCATGATTAAATAATGTTTATTATTTAATTACCCTTTCTAATACATATTTCCTCTATTAATTAAATACCCCTTTTTAATTAATTCATTAATTCATAAATGACCTTTATTCAACTTGATTAATTAAATAAATCATAATTATTTAATTATGTTGCTAACTAACTAATTCTTCCTTCTTAATTAAATAATTTATTATTTAATTACCCCTTTGTCATATTTCAACTATAATTAAATATTTATTATTTAATCACTCAATTTAACCCCCTTTAAAATAATTAAATATTTATTATTTAATTATTCATATTATCCTTTTCAAAAGTCAATTAAATAAATGATCTTTATTTAATTAATTAAATATCTCATTTTCGAATGTTGAATTAAATTAACATTTAATTCATATTTATTTAATTATTTATGTCACATTCTTCTATCAATCAGTTGACTAGTCATTCACTCACCTTCTGACTCGAGATCTATTTTTAGTTCTCCAGTTATCTCTTGGGTTTAACACCTGGTTATCTCTGCGTAAGGACTCTCCATCACAACTAGTTAGTTAACTAGTTCCAACTCATATGCATGATGTGTTTATTAATTAAATATCTTTATTTAATTAATTAACTCATGTTTGCATTCGAATGCATTATTCTTCAAACTTTGTCTTTGACATTCAAAGTCTATTTCTTCTATTTTTGAAGACTCTTAACTAAAGATTAAAATCTTGAACTCATGTTCTAACTCACGTTCTCACCTAGTCTTTATCCTGTAGTCTTTTCCGACTCATGTTCTAACTCACGTTTTATCTGAGACAAAACTCACATCGCATGGCATTCATCAATCTCGTCCGTCGATCTCTCTTTCAATCTGAGCTGATCGTTCGAAAACCAAAATCTATAAAATGGCCTGTCATTATCATTATTCCCCCTCTCGAAATCATACACTTTTGAGAAGAAACTTATCTTCGATATTTTTCTTAGAAACTCGACGAAGTTATGCTTGCATTCAAACACAAAAATCTGAGGGCAAGAACACTGAAAAGGCAAAATGGAGAAGAGCAATCAAGATAATTCGAAGGGTTGAACGCATATTCGGTGAGAGCTTTCCATTAATTTTTTTAGTTTATTATGTTTATTTCCTCATTCTTTGTTTTTTTATTTAGATTAATATTGGTTAGATTAAGATTAACATTGTTTATTCTAGTTTGCAGATATCTTTAATCCAAATTTTAATTCTATGTTACAGTAGTGTGTAGTTCTCAACGAAGTAGACAACTAAAACGATATGACGAAGTGGAAATGTGTCCTTGCATAACTTGAACTGTGAGTCCAACTATTATGCTCTGTGTGTATGTGTTGCATAATCATAAACCACCTGATCACAAAAAATGCCCATAAACTGATATAGTGGAATCTTATCACTAACGAATTCACACTTCTTTGCTTCTTTCCCATCTTTTAGACTATATGCCACTATCTTATATTTTCCAAATTCTACAATTTTGTCTCCAATTGTGTGTGTACTAGCCATGTGTTGGAAAATTGGAAAATGTTGCATGCCACCACAATGATCACATGTGCCATCCAAACATGATTTTTTGTAAAAAAATTGACCATCCTCTCTTTCACATAAAATGGAAGACAAAAACTTCCTTAACGATTTAGGTGGAGGCATTATGTTGCATTCTTGCAAAACATTGTCAGTATGCATATCTACACATATATGTCGATAAACATCATAATGGTTAGAAAACTCAATATGAACCCTACAACAACAAGTAGTGCGTGTGTGATTTATTTTGACATAAAAAGGCTTTAGCATTTCAAAATACCTTTGACATGTTTTAATTTTAGGAAGCTTCTATACAAAATCAACAAAAAATTGGGTTTGAGTGGTATCCAAATAATGCATTAGATGTGGCTCACAGTTTTTAATACCAATTCTCCTTCTTACAACATCTCTTTGATTAGGAGAGGTCCTTATGTTATCCTTCCAATAATTCACAATTAAAGATCTCAAGCCTTGAGCAATTCTTGTGTCTTTCCATGGCACTCTACCCGAAAATGCCCATAACTCATTGCTATTTGGATCCTCCACTCTTTCACGCCTTCCTTTGGCTCTCATTAGAGATGATCTACTTATTTTGAAAGACTTACTTGCCTTTGTAAGGTTCACCCTGTTCCTTGTTTGACTACTTAACAATGTTGTTGTCATCACACGTCGTGTGGCACAACTATCCTTCGTGCGTGAGGTGGAACCCACGCTCTCGTATACACTCATCAAGTTCTTTACAATGGAATTTTCACTTGAGTCATTCAAAAATATTAGCCCAAGAGCCTTCATGGTGGGCCTAAATTTGAGTTGCCTCATCATTTCAACAAATAGTTGGCATCTTCCACCCTCACTTAGCTTCGCAAAAAACAAACTCCATATCCTTTCTGCATATCTTTGACATGTACGTTTTGGAATCTTATTAGGCATCCATTTCAAAAAATTGGAATCAATATCAATAAAAAATGTAGGTTTTCTATGCAAAACTCTAGGAGGAGTTCTCAAATGTAAATTTGTGTCAATACTGTGAAGGTCAACAACATCGAGGATAGATCGTGTACCTTCAATTGGAGGTGCAATTGATGACATACCTTGAGATTGACATGTAAACGATGTTGTACCTCCAACTTGAGATGTCTTTTGTGGAGTTCCTTCAAATAGAGATGTGTTTGCTAATGTACTTTCAAAACACAATGTTTTTGATGGTGTGTCTTCAATTGGAGATGTGATTTTCCATGTGCCTGAAAAACCACATGTTGTCAATGTGTCTTCAACTGGAGATGTGCATTGAGCTTCATCTATGGTTGACGATTTTCCCCCAACTTTTGTATCCATTCATGTCCTTCCATGAACTTTCCTCATCCATGCCCTTTGTTTTGCCAATTCGACATCTCTCTTATATTGCACGAGAATTTTTGGTTGTATGGGCTGCAATTCCTTTGCTTCACAAGCTACATTTTTTCATTCTCTTCTCCTTGCATTTTTAACTACATGTTCTTCTAGTGTTAGAGGCTTTGGTCATTTCCTTTGCATGATCTTGAATGCTACATGTCCACAAACACACATAGAACAAAAGTAAGTAATGCATTTTACAAAAATATTGATGCAGAGAGGGGTGGAAACCATTCAATACAACAAATCAATGAGAATCACAAACCTAGGGTATAAATTGCTGCCACCTAAATGAAAACTAAAGACTCTTGTGTTTATTTTTCTCAAAACCAAATTTTTGATTGTCAACAAAGTCATGCAGAATATGGATTCAAAGAAGGGTTTGTGATGCTATATCTTATCATTATTCACTATTTAATTCTAAAAAGAAAGGAAAAAAGGGTGAGGAAGGAGGATGGTTCTTAGACCTGCAACTACCGATGAACAGTGATCATGGAGGTTCCTGCTGTGGATAGTTTCCTTAAATAGAATTTCACTAAATCTGTATTCTGACAATGTCATGAAATCTATGCTATCTTCTAAGGACTGTAGATATTCACCATTTATTCACCATGGAAATGTGAATAAAGATAAAGTTTAATGAGCAGCAATGAAATTAAAGTCCAGGCTAACTTTACACCGTCATCTACCAGCAGCAAATGACCTAAAGTATGGACAAGGAAAGCATACACACAGCAGTAATCTTCAAAACCAGAGACAACATACTAACTACCAAAGCTAATCTAAGGATACCAAATCAGCAAAGTAACTTGAAGCAAAGTTTTAACTAAAGGGAGAAGAATCATGAAACATGTGGAGAAACCAAGAAATACACCAGAAAATGATTGTATTTTCTATTATAATTTCTGCAGCATGCCTTTACAACAACTCAACTCTTTTAAAATGAGAGGAGGAGAGCCCTATTTATAGTTTTCAAAAAACAAAATGAGTGGCCAAGATTCGATTCTATTGTGTGGCCAAGATTAAATTTACAATAGGGTTTCACCTACCCCCAAATATACTACATTTATAAATTAATTCTTGTCTTTTCCCTATTTCATCATCTAGTGATAGCACTGTAGCAATTTCATCCTTTAGTTATTTGCCATTTGTTGTAGCTAATCTCTGAGGAATTCTTCGTCGATGATAGGGTTGCCTTCATGCTTCTTCAATGCTGCATACTCTATGAAGTTCAAGATTAGCGGTTGGAGCTTATCCATCTCCATGATGTCTGATTGCAGCACTTGGTAGCTCCATTCCTGGGAATTGTTGACGAGTTTCTTCTAGTCCTCTTCATACTTGTCCGCATTATCCCTAAAAAGCTCTGACTGTGCGAAGGCACCGGCTGCAAAACTCATGAAATTTGTGGTGACCTCAACTGGCATCCCATCTTCCATGATTCTTAAGAAGTGGGGCTTTATGTTCTCCAAATTGATCTCGACTGCGAGTGGCTCATACCCTGTCATCGATTTGATGTACCGAGAGCACTCTTCTCTGAAATCCCTAGCCCATTCAATGTCTGGTGCTATCTGCTCAATGACCTGCTCCAACCTTTTCCTTCTGTGATTGAAATCTCGCTTCCAGACATCCACTAACCAGTGGTCGTCATCCTTGAAGGAAAGGTCCTTCTCCCAGACCTCGCTTGGCAACGCAAGTATGGCCTCGATATTTGGATAGGCTGCCTCGTACTTCCTTAGGAACTCCTCACAGATCTGCCTCATGCCCTCAAGGGTCCTTTGCACTTTGAGGAACTTATTCATTGTCTGGACAACCAAATTGATGCCTGTGTTTCCCATGTCTAAGACCTACCAGAACCAATTTTCCGTAGTCTTGTCTAAGTTTCTTTTTTTTTCTAACTTGTTAATTTGTTCGTGAGATAAGAATTGTGGTGGATCCGATGACGTGGTGGGCTACTCATCCGAGGACGACCATTTTTGAATGTAGGTTGTTAGATCGGCCACTTGTTCCTCAAGCTCCTCCTTTGAAATCTTATCCTATTGGATAAGGTGTACCACTATGGCGACCGACTCCTGGAGGTGATCGACCTTTTTCTCCCTCGTGGCCACTCCCAAATCGATGGTGGAGATGTTATAAATTATACCCTATTCTCCAACCATTGGTGTTGCTATCTGCACCACCCTTGATCCTGAGGCATCCATGGTTACCTTCAATCTGATCTTTGGTTTATTCTCCTTCTTCTTGGTGCTTATTTGTGCTCTGGCCATAATGGCTTCTAGCCTTGCCTTGGGATCCTTTAAGGTGGGAGTCTTTTGCTTTAGCTGTCTCTGCAGCCAGTCGAGTACTTGGGGCTCCTCCCTAGGTGGTTTAATTTGACTCTCGTTGTCCCCTTTCTCGAGTTCAACGACTCTGATGACAAGAGCCCTCTCTTCAGTCCCCATATCTTCCTTATCCTCATCAAAGTCTTGTTGAAGGGTTTCATGTTTAGTGGGGGAATCAGTGTGTAACTGCTCCTTATGTGGATCTTCTTTCTCAGCATCCCCCTCTTCTTCGTTTTGATTATATGCATACTCTTCGAGGTTCTCCCCTTGCTCACCTTCATGGAGGGATGCTTCCTTGTCATGCTATAGGGTTTGGTGATGCCCTTCAGTCAAAGACTTGCTGCCCTCTGCCTCTTGAGCAGCAATCTCCTCTTCTCATTCAAGCTGGTCCTCGACCTCTTTATCTTCTATCTCCTTGAGCTGCTTTCCCCATTCTGCATTGAGCTCAGGATCGTTTGATTCTCTTATAAATTAAACATCCAACTCTTCACTACTATCGCTGGAGGACTCATAAGTTACCTCATCTATTTCCCGGTGCTAGAACAATGGATGTTCATGGTACTCAAATTCCTCATCCTCCAACCTCGTTGAAGCCTCTAGCTATCGTCGCTCAAGCTCGTCTGATATTTGCATTGTTGCTTCCATCTTCGGTGGTTCAGTAGAGGGAAGGGGAGTTGGAGTATAGGCCATAGCCTGAGCTATTGCAGCCTGAACCATTAGATTAGTGAGCATCCATGAGAGCTCAGATGGCACATTTTGCATATATTTCATGAAAGACTCAGGGAGGCTAAGGGTAGGCACCGTAGCAACGGAAGTAGAGGGGAGGGAAGGAGACATATAAGAAGAGGAGACCAGTGAGGTCGTGGAAGATGATGAATCCACGGGAATGATTTGCAAGATTGGAGGAGTGGAAGCAAGGTGGACGGAGATGTCCACCACAGGTGGTGAGGAAGAGGAAAATGCAAGCGAAGTAAGTAGGGTAGGGGCAGCAGTAGTAGCAGCAGTGACCATAGTGACCAGAGACTTTGGTGAGTTAAATCCTTCTCCCCCTATCCTATGGGGCAGATCCTTGGACATCATAGTCATCCTCGTGCCCCCAGTGGTCTTTCTGTTCTTCTTGGAAGGCTCAGGCTCAAAAGCCTTATGGGCATAGACCTTTGGCTTGGGCAGCTATTCACTGGCCTCCTTTCTCTTTTTGGTCTTGACCAATGATAGTGTGTTAGATGTTTCCCCAGATACAGCGGTAGCTACCCCTCCATCAAAGCCACTTGGTTCACTTTCGAGTCCCTTGAAAGTCAAGGCGACTCCCTGCTATTTCAATTGGGCCACCTTTTGGTCGATCCATGCCCTTGTTCAGATCTCAATGAACCTAGTGAGTATGTTGATGTCATCAAGCTTTCGTTCATTCCAGTCAATCGCAGGCAGCGGAAAATTGGCGACGACATCATAGCCTGGGTCGATCACCGTGTCCTCATCCTCCTCAAGCTGTCAGGGACCAGACACAAGTTTATCCTTCACACATAGATGGCGGTCATGCACATGTACTACCGCAACCGCACCTCAAGATCATCCTTGCAGTTGACCCAAAATTCTTCGACGTTGTGGAGGTGGGCATACTCTTGTACTAGTGCCTTCTTGATGTGTCCGTACGGGTCCATTCGAGGCCGAGCTATATATTGACGAAAGTTGTACTTGGGCAACTCTCTTTCTGAATACGCCGCACACTGGGAGGTATGAATCTTGTACATTCCTTGACCGAGCCTGATGGGGTAAGGTGTGCCTACCAGATGCTTGTTACTCAAAATATTATGAATGTGCCTTAGCTGCCATGTCAGCTCCAATAGTATAATCCGATCATTGGGGTACCGGGGCAGCTTGTTTGGTCTTTCCGTAAATCCCTGGGCACAGATGTACGTGAACTTCAAAAATTGAATGTAGAGGAAGGCATATTTCCTGAGGAGGGCTCTAGCACTATGAGAAACTCTCCTTTGAAAGTCACCTCCTAGGGACGGGATGATGTGGGCGATGAATGCATCATTCACCCAACAGTAATCCCTTTTGAAATTTTGAAACTGTAGTTGAGAGTACTTATCATAAGGTTTTAGTTCTACCCCTGATGGATTACTGGGCACCACCGCCAATCCTTGATAATGTCGCCGATCAACGAGGGAATACACCAAGTAGGAGGTCATGAAGAACTTGGAGGTCTTCTTCATGGTTGTAAACTGCTCATGGAAGCAGTCACTGATTACTTCTCCCCAATAGAAGGCGACGCCATCGCCACGGAGAATTTTCTCTATGAAATAGAACATCCACTCTTGGAAGAAGGCCACAGTAGGAAGGCCCATTACTCGGCTTAGCAGAGTTACGAGGTCATGGTAATCCTCGAAGAAATCACTGTGAGAAAGCTCCTGAGGAAGCTTACCAACACTACCTTGCTTATCCTTTAACCAATATTGGTTGATTAGCTTCTTGCACTTTAATGGATCCTGCTCCCATAGTTCCTTGCATTCCTCCATGGTGGGGGTCTCCATGCTCTTGAAGGCAAGAATGTGGAACGTTGTTGTTATACCTGATGGGGATATGTCTGCAAGGATATTTCTGTCCCGGTCCACTATAGTTCGGGTCTCCTCTTGATATGCTTCCACGCACGCCATTACCAGTTCTGGGGCCACCAAGGCCGACAGGAAGCCTACAGCTTTGGCAATTCCACTGCTCTTTATCAATTTTGCATTGTCTATCTTGGGGTTCATCCTGACCCTTTGTATGAATTCGTCAACATCGACATGGCCGATGTTGGTACCTATGACATCTCACTAGAGAGAGGTAACTCTGGATTGTATGGGGACCCCTTGGAATTTGTACTTCATTAGGTCCTTGTCCTCCTTGCCTTGAGGTGTCTTGGCTATTCCTTTCCCTTTCTCCTTGGAGGCACCAAAATTTTCGGCACCATATTCCATAAATCCTGCACAAAGGGCGTGAATCAGTGACAATAAACTTGACAAAACGGCTCCAAACAAGTCCTTGCACATCAAGATTAGCTCTGTAATCATTATTCATATTCAATAAGCACATAACACTTGATAATTCATCGTTAGAAAGAAATGCAGACAATCCAGGCTCCCAAGGCCAGGATTTCCTTGGTAGAATGTTGTTTGAAAGGGAAAATTGAGGATGGAACTCCCAAAGGCATTTCCTAGTGTTGGATTTGGTCAATTAAAGGTTGGAGTGAAGGAAAACCTAATTTTAGCAAGTGGGTTGAAATCCATTTTGGATTTGGAGGTCATTTGATCCTTCATTTGGGAGTTCGGGCATCAGATGTAGGACAACCATTGGGAACGACGCAGGGGAGACGAAACTCCAAGCGTCAGAATCTGGGTCTCGGATTGCCATCATCGGGAAGCGGCTATGGGTTAGTCATTGGAAACGGCGAAATGGAATCGGAATCTTGGGAGGGCAATCTCTAGAGATAGTTTAAGGACTTGGGAAACTAGACGGCGAATAGAGAATTGGAACCTAGAGGTCGGGAAGCTATCCCGAATTCGACGTTAGAATGACGCCACTAGACCAGAATCTCGGGAGGGGAATTCTGGTGGTCGGAATCCGGAAGAGGCTTGGGCCTCAAGAGTTCATCCAAATTTTGGTTTTGGCGGACAATGGACCGAGGTCTAGGAGCTGGGAAGATGTCCCAAGACAGTCGTTTGGAACAACGAACGCGACATAGAACTCCGAGGATGGAATTTCAGAGGTCGGGGTCTGGGTGATTTTGGATTTTAATGGGACCAGTTGGAAATTGGAATGGACTTTGCGTGGTCGGGACTCGAGGTCCAGAAAGCAGCATGAGGAAGGCCGTTGGGAACAGGGAAATCAACATAGAATTCCGAGTGTCGAATCCCGGGGCTGTTTTGATCTTTAACTGGTTGCGACTTTTTCCAAGTCTTCACATGGACTTGTGTGTCCGGGATTTGGGGGCCGGGAAGATGCTCGGGCGAGGCCGTTTGGAACGACGAAGTTGCTACGGAATCCTGGGAGGGGAACACCAAGTGTCAGATCCTGAGGACAATTCGATTCCTTGTTGACATTTTGGAGTTTGACGTGAACGTCATGCGGTCGGGGTTCGAAGGTCGGGAAGCTTTCCCAGGACGGACGTTTGGAACGGCGGGAGCGACATGGAAACCCACGAGGGGAAATCTAGATGCTGGGGTCCGGGAGGAACTTCACTGCATAAAATTTGAAGGTTCGGTTTCTGAGTTTTTCGAACAGCTGCGGGAAGGCCGGGGCCCAGGAGACGCCGGTGACTATTCCGAAGAATAGCTGCGATGAGGTTAGGTTCCGGATTGAGTTTCAAGGCCAAAAACTATTGATTTTTGAAATTTTAAAACATGGGTTTTTAGGGGAAGGCATCAATTAACCTAGTTTCAAACCCAAATTTACATTTTTTATGCTCAAGAATAGGAATTTTAGAAAAAAGAAGGATGAGGCATGTAGACGGCAAACCTACCTCAAGATCCTGAAGAACAAACTGCTGAATGAGTGGGAGATGTCGGAAAAAGGCGCTTGGACGGTGTGGCAGAGAATGCCGGACGTCAGGAGCTCTACAGATTTTCTATCACTTGGTCGGTTGATAATGATTGCCAAAAAATTCACTTAAATAGCCTAAACGGTCATTAATGCAGCCATTAAATTCAATTGTACGACGGCAGGTAAGTTGGTGGATTTTAAATTCGCAGATGGCGGCGGGAGGACCGGAGTCCGACGACTGGGAAGCTGTCCAGCCATGGTCGTCGGAATGGCAAAGCCCAAGAGGAATTCCGAGAGGGGAAACCCGAGATCCGGGATCCAGGATCCGGGGCCCAGAAAGAAGTAGCGTCGTTGCCATTTGAAACAACAAAATCGAGATGGAAAGCCGATAGGGGAAACCCGAGTGTTCGGGCTTGGAAAGCGCAGCAGACGCCAAAAAGGCATTCTGACAAGGGAAACCTAGATTAGCCCTATATTTAGCTTTTTCAAAAGGGGTGATTTTGGTCAAGTTTAAAATATGACTTTGGGGAACGTGATGACCTTTTAGGGTCCAAAAATAGGGCACGCAAAATGAGGCAAAACAAAAGGGACCTGACAATCGAAAAAGAGGAAAGAGAGGGTCCCTGTTCTGAACAGGGCGTGTGTGCAACAAGCACAACAAATGGTGACTCCGCTGGGAGAATGCTCCTGGCATTCTAGAGATAAATATTCATTCTGAACCCCTGATCTCTGGTTTTGCATACCTAAGCTGGACTAGGAACAGGTTAAGGAAGGCAGGATTGAATCAAACTACAAAATCATCATGATGGTGTGTGCGTGGTGAGTTCATTTCCTTTCCTCAGAGAGAGCACAAGTAACCACTGGTCGGGGGAGATAAGCTACGTAGTTCATCTAACCCCAAAATTAACTTGGACATTCCTCCACTACTAGTCAGGCGTCCATAGCCTCGATGGAGTTGTCACTGTGACCCCACGAACATAGCTCTACTACCAGCTAGACGTCCATAGCCCCAGTAGAGATATTCGCACACCCATACGGTTGTTATTTTCACTTTGTTCACTTTTTATTTGGATATTCCTTTTCAACACTTTTCTTTTCCTTTTTGTTCAACCGCGCAAGCAATGAAGCTCACCATGGGCTTGGGAATCACAATGATCACTGCAGTAGACTTTAGATTTTTCACTTATCCGTTCTTCCCAGTAGTCACCATACCATTCTTCGGAAGCATTAAAATGTGTTTTGTGTTCCATGATAAGAGCAGGGATTCAAATAGATAGCCATCCTAGGTTAGTGAAAAGTTCAAAAGTTTAAAATCGATGCTTAGGAGCTTTCAAAGGGAAGCAGTAGGGAATGAGGGCTTATCTAGAGAACAACACGAAAGCGGACAATGAGGAAAACCATTTGTCGGGCCAAGCACGGCCACCACAGCAGAACAGGGAGACTCTTCCAAAATTAATACCAAAATAGCCGAGACAACAAGCAAAACCAGAAGGCGAAGCAAAGAAACCTATCCTAACCTATGTACAAGTATTTACACAGACAACTCCCAAGAGCTCAAGCCTGGAAGTAATGCTTAAGGTGTTTCCCATTGACAAGTAATGAGACGTCTTCACCAATGAGAGTCTTTAGGCGGAAGGCATTATCTCCAAGAATTTCAGCAATCTGAAAGGGGCCAAGCCAAAGCTTGTCGAATTTGTTGTGTCCCCCTTTCTTTCAATGGGCCTTGTCCCAGTAGAGGACTAGATCAAAAATGTGGAAGGCCTTAATTTTGGCTCGACGATCGAACCATCTTTTGACTACACCCTGATGTTTGGCAAAATTTTCTATTGTATGGTATTGCACTTCCTCGAGGTGCAACAGCTCGGTGAGGCGAGCCTCTCTGCGGTCTCCTCCTTCATAAAATGTATTGATAAACTGGAGGGTTGGAATTTTCAAATGTATGGGAAAGATGGGCTCTAGGCCATAGACTAGATGGTACGGGGAATCCCCAAGGGCAGCCTTGTGATGAGTGTGATCCACCCACACGGTGAAACGGAGTTGGGTATGCCAATCCTTGGGATTCCTATCCAAGAGCTTCTTGATCACAATGATCAAGTTCTTGTTGGTGGACCTAGCAAGGCCATTGCCTTGAGGATAATAATTGGATGAAAATTTGAGGGTGATGCCGTAGTGAAAGGCCCAACTTGTGAATTTTAATGAAGCAAACGCATGGTCGTTATCGCATACTAGAGCATATGGGCAACCAAAACGATTCAAAATGAAACTTTCCAAGAAATTGGTTACTACTTCAGTTGTACATTGCCTACAAGTTATTGCTTCTATCCATCTTGTGCAATAATCAGAAGTGGTTAGAATGTACCTATGTCCCGCAGACGATGAAGGACTTACCAAACCAATGAAGTCAAGACCCCATTGTGTGAAAGGCCTTACCTCCAGGATAGGTTGTAATGGGACAACAATGTTCCTTTCTTTGGCGGTAGCCATCTAGCACACGTGGTCGGTACAGATGTGACCATGAGAATCCTTGAAAATAGTGGGCCAGTAATACCCAACTCTCAATATCTGATGTGCAGTTGATAGACCTGAGCCATGGCCAGTTCTGAACTTGCCATGAAATTCCTTAAGAATGCAGTCAACTTCCTCCTTATCCAGGCATCTCAAGTAGATACCTTCATGATTCTTCTTGTATAATATGGCACCTTGCAACATATAGATGCTGCTTTTCAGCCTAACGGCTAGCTTTTGGACTCCTTGCAGGTGAGGCGAACATTTATGGTTCAGCAGGTAGTACACAATGTCGTCATACCACCCTCCTAGGGAGACATCCTCCAGCTGGTACTATTGTACCATGAGTTCAGGTCAAGCGTCAATAACTACCTCCGCCATTTTTCAGGTGAGTGCCTGTCCTCTTACCAGCTTTATTGGCTGGATCTCCATGTCGTATTCCTGCAGCAACATGATCCATTTTGCCCTTCGTTCACCCAACTCATTCTGCATAAGTAATGTTTTTACTACGGGGTTGGGAACTATGGCAAAAACCTTGTTGCGTAAGATATAATGCTGGAACTTCTGACTCCTTTAATAAGGGCATAAGCTTGTTTCTCAATGTTATGATAGTGTAGTTCGGCATCCTTCAAGGGGGCACTCATGAAAGCGATTGGATGCTCGCTTCCCTTATCATCCTTTTGCGTGAGAATACTGGCACATGAATGATCTAAAGCAAAGGAGTATACGAAAAAAGGTTTTAGGTAATTGGGGTTGACCAGCACAGGGGCGTCAGCGATTGCTTTCTTGATCTCCCCAAAAGCCTATTTTGCTTCAGGAGTCCACTCAACCTTGGCGTCTTGCTTTAGCATGGCATTGAGCAGTTTGACTATTTCCGCAAAGCCAGTGATGAATTTGCGGACAAAGTTAATCTTTTCGAAGAAAGATTTTAATTATTTCTTGTTGCCTGGCAGCTGGATTTTCATAATGGATTGGATACGGCAGGGTCGATAGAAATCCCTCGCTCTAACAAGACGTGTCCCAGAAGCTTCCCCTCAGTGACCCCAAAGATGCACTTCTTTGGGTTAAGGGAAACCCCAAATGGGTGGCACCTCTCGAAGACCTTGCATAAGTCAACGATGTGATTACCCCGCTGTTTCGAAAATATTGTTAAATCATCCATGTAGATTGAGTTTCAAGGCCTTAAACTATCGATTTTTGAAATTTTAAAACATGGGTTTTTAGGGGAAGGCATCAATTAACCTAGTTTCAAACCCAAGTTTACATTTTTTATGCTCAAGACTAGTAATTACAAAAAAAAGAAGGATGAGGCGCACGGATGGAAAACCTACCTCAAGATCCCGAAGAACAAAATGTTGAATGGGCGGGAGACGTCAGGAACTCTACAGATTATCTATCACTTGGTCAATTGATAATGATTGCCGAAAAATTTGCTTAAATAGCCTAAACGGTCATTAATGCAACCATTAAATTTAGCTGCACGATGGCAGGTAAGTTGGTGGATTTTAAATTCGTAGACGGCAGCAGGAAGACCGGAGTCTGGCGGCCGGGAAGCTGTCCAGCCACGGTCGTCGAAACGGCAAAGCCCAAGAGGAATTTCGGGAGGGGAAACCCAAGATCCGGGATCTAGGGCCCATAAAGATGTAGCGCCGCTGCCGTTTGAAATGGCAGAATTAGGACGAAAATCCAATAGGGGAAACCCGAGTGTCTGGGCCCGGAAAGCGTAGTGGACACCAGAAAGGCATTCTGACAAGGGAAACCCAAATTAGTCCTATATTTAGCATTTTCAAAAGGGGCGATTTTGGTCAAGCTTAAAATATGACTTTGGGGAACGTGCTGACCTTTTAGGGCCCAAAAATGGGGCACACAAAATGAGGCAAAACAAAAGGGACCCGACAATCAAAAAAGAGGAAAGAGAGGGTCCCCGTTCCGAACGGGGCTTGTGTGCAACAGGCACAACAATTTATATTGTCAAAAACAAACAAATATACTAAATACAAACATTTCAATTTACCAAAATGAATATATTACCTCAGATAATGTAAAATGATGTAGAAACTTCAAAATGTCTTATTCTGCGTTGTCTACCATACAGATTGGTGGTAAAAAGGTGATGGATCAAGCATAGATTGGTGCTATATGAAGTCAACTGCAGAAAAAAGGCATTTCAGACTTGGATAAAGCACTGGACTAGACAAATACAGGAGAATGTGGGCCTGAATCACGGGGTCAACCCTTATTTTTACCATTTCAAGGTAAAACCCATTTGGCACTCTCCAAATTTGGCGAGCGCCAAATATGTTCCTCTAAAAAGGAGATAATTCAGAGAGAGGGAGAGACACAAAGTGGGAGAGAGATAGAGGGAGAGAGAGAGAGAGGGAGTGAGAGAGAGAGAGGGGGAGGGAGAGGGCGTGGGAGGGAGAAACCTAAGAGAGAGAGGGAGAGAGGCTGGGAGGGAGACACCTAAGAGAAAGAGAGGGATTCAAAGTGGGAGAGAGGGGGTGGGAAGGAGAGACCAAAGAAAGTAGGGTGGGAGGTAAGTGAGGTCTGATAAAGAGGGATTATGAGATAAGTGAGGCCAAATCCCTCAACCCCTATACCTTGTCAACCCTCAACCCTTAACCCTCAACCTTTAAACCCTAATCCCTCAAACCCTATACCCTCTTAATCCCTCAACCCTCAACACTTAACCCTCAACCCTTAACCCTTAAACCCTAATCCATCAAACCCCATACCCTCTTAATCCCTCAGCCCTCAAATCTCAACCCTTAAACCCTCATCCCTCAACCCCCATACCCTCTTAATCCCTCAACCCTCAACCCTTAAACCCTAATCCATCAACCCCCATACCATTTTTATCCCTTAACCCTCAACCCTTAACCCTTAAACCCTAATCTCAACCCCCTCCCTTAATCCCTCAACCCTCAACCCTTAACCCTAATCCCTCTATACCCAATCCCCCCTCAACCCTCTAATCTCATCCCTATACCCTCTTAATCCCTCAACCCTCAACCCTTAAATCCTAATCCCTCAACCCCCATACCCTCTTAATCCCAACCCTCAATCCCTCAACCCCTTCAACCCCCATACCCTCTTAATCCCTCAACCCTCAACCCTTAAACCCTAATCCCTCAACCCCATACCCTCTTAATCCCTCAACCCTCAACCCTTCAACCCTAATCCCTCGACCCCTATACCCTCTTAATCCCTCAACCCTTAAACCCTCAACCCTTAACCCCTAATCCATCAACCCCTATACCCTCTTAATCCCTCAACCCTCAACCCTTAAATCCGTTGTGCATATTTTGCACACACGCCCCGCCGTACGTAGGGACCCTCTTTTTCATTCTTGACGGGCTGCTTTGCTTCCATCTCATTTCCTGTGCTCCTTTTTTGGTGTCCTATTTGGTCAACATGCCCTTCAAAGTCTCATTTTTGGCTGACCATATTTTTCCCCTAAAATAAAAAATTGCTAAGTCTTGGATTTTTCGGGCTTCGCCTCCCCGCTCGCTCGATTTGCTTTTTCCTTCATTTTTGTCTTTGGGGATAGATTTCCTATGGATTTGGGATTTTTTTGTGGTGCCTAAGTGAACTACCAAGGTTTCATTAAGTTTTAGGAAATTGCAAAAAATTCAAAACAACATTTCCAGAACGACATTCCGGCCTCACGTTTCTGAAATGTCCAAGCGCTCCTCCGATTTGAAAATGGAATTCGACCCAAATGGTAAAATTTGATCTTATCTTCCCTGGACCTTTGAAATTCCAAATTTGCATCTGGGAGATACCATCCGGAGTTCCATGCTCTGTTCACCATTTTCAAAACAACATTTCTAGAATGGCATTCCAGCCTCACGTTTCCGAAACATCCAAGTGCTCCCTCGATTTTAAAACGGACTTTGACCCAGATGGTAAAACTGGATATTATCCTCCCTTGACCTTTCAAATTCCAAATTTACAGCTAGGAGATACCATCCATAGTTCAATGCTCTATTCACCATTTTGAAAACAACATTTCCAGAACGGCATTCCGGCCTCATGTTTCCGAAACATCCAAGCGCTCCTCCGAATCGAAAACAAACTTCGACCCAGATGGTAAAATTGGATCTTATCCTCCCTGGACCTTTCAAATTCCAAATTTGCAGCCAAGAGATACCATCTAGAGTTCTATGCTTTGTTCACCATTTTCAAAACAACATTTCCAGAATGGCATTTCGGCCTCACATTTCCGGAACGTCCAAGTGCTCATCCGATTTGAAAACGGACTTC
Organism: Sequoiadendron giganteum; assembly: GCA_007115665.2. Taxonomy (NCBI): domain Eukaryota; kingdom Viridiplantae; phylum Streptophyta; class Pinopsida; order Cupressales; family Cupressaceae; genus Sequoiadendron; species Sequoiadendron giganteum. Next base: position 409,282,901 of record CM021108.1, on the reverse strand, counting down.
AACCTAGATGCTAAAATTGGATCTTATCCTCGCTGGACCTTTCAAATTCCAAATTTTCAGCTGGGAGATACCATCCGGAGTTCCATGCTCTATTCACCATTTTTAAAACAACATTTTGGCCTCTCGGTCCCGGAACGTTCCAAGGCTCTCTGGTAAACTAATAATGGCAATTCACGTTGAATATTATGAGCTTTGATGATGCATGAATGGATCTAGCAAGGATTTTGGAAGATTTTATTAACATTTTCCTTGATTTGTGTATAAAAGCACTTACGACACTTCATGCATGTAGCTTCCAAGAAGCCTACCGTGGGTCCGTCGGGAGATCCATTGAGAAATTTGAACAAGAATATGTGGCTCCTATCACCAATTTTTTTTTTGCCCACCTTTCCTCATGGTGCCCATCAATAGAGTTGACATCAGAAGAAGGCCTATGCTGGGAAGTCAATGACAAAATGCAAGGGGAATGCAAGGGAGTTATCCTACTTTTCACCAGTTGATGATGATCTTTGGGGGTTGTCCACTCGAATCAGGATCAACCAATCCACTAATTCTAATCGTCGACAAACCCTTTTGATCAAATGAAGAATGTTTCAAGTCCATTGGGAAGAAGGTAGCTTTCAGGCAGTTTTAGCTACGGTAAAATGAAAATCAGCTAGAAGACAAAATTGGTACAGTGACTGGCCACTACAAGACAAAATAGGAAAAAGACAGTAGATGTATTTTAAATTGTTGAATATTGAGGGGTAGGTGAAGCCCTAATTTAATTGAATCTGAGCCACACAATGTAACTCAATCATAGCCATTCATTTGGGCTTTGGAAAACTATAAATAGGGGTCTTTCCCTCATTTGTAAAGGGTTGGAGAGTTGTTGTAAAAACATTCTGCAACAATAGAAAGCAGCATTGCATGATCTATGGGTGTTACTTTTGAGTTTATTCATTATGTGTGCATGGTTCTACTTTCCAAGTTAGTTTTAGTTGTAGTTTCTTGAATAGAAGTGATGATGGTGTTTGTTGTTATAGTATTTGATGAGCTTTCAGCCCATACTTTTGGCACTTGTTGATGACAAGTTGTTGTGCAAAGTTAGCCTAGGCTTCTTTATTTGTTTGCTGCAACTTAGTTCACTTGCATGTTCATGATGTGTGTATGCAAACTGAAAATTTGCAGCCCTTAAAAGATTGCACTGGTTTTGTGTAACTGTAGGATCCTCTTAGCCAAGCAAAACCCAGTTTAGGGAGTTTGTCTACTGTAGCAGCCTCCATGATCATTGTTCATTCGTAGTTTCAGATCCAGGAACCTTTTCTCTTCCCTGCCCTTTTTTTTTTTTTTAATAAGTAACCTTAGGCAAGGTTCATTGCATATTATAAAGCTAAATCTAATGTTAAAATGGAGTTCTAAACTTTTGTTTGAATCTACAACAAATGCTCAGCAACTCTCCCATCTTAAGAACTCCATTTGCTGATCCAACTTCCCCACTTTGTAACTCATCTATAAGTCTACCTTGTGATTTCAGCAAATCACATAAATCAATTGAAATATTCTAAGCATCGTCATGACCTGACATCCGAGAGACCTTGGGATAGTGTTCTGCAATTTGATTGTGGAAAATTTTCTTTCAAGAGAGGTAATGCACCTATGTATTACCTATTTTGTGAAGTGCATAAAAAACCATCAACATAACTGGCACTAGAAGGAGGGCTTGACATGTTGAGGGTACAAACTTGAATGTTGAATGTTGATAAGAGCACTTTCAAAGAAGAAATCTGAGATAGGGAGATCTCTTTTAATGTTGAAACATAAAATTAGAAAATTTTGAAGGAAAAAAGAAGTTGAGTTAAAATGGAGCAGCATGTGCAAATCAACATCGCTCAGCTACATGCAAATTTAAATAGGAGATTGAAGAGTCCATTGCAGCAGTTTGCATTGGCAGATAGATATAGAATTCATGGAACCCATAGGAACAATGAACTAGAGTGTCTAACCTTCCTGAGCAGAATTGAAAGAGTCTTGCAAGGAGAGATTCCATTTTGGGAAATATATCAACCTTTAGCCCTTGTAAACCTAGAGGAAGAATTGAAAACCATGGCAGCCAAGGCATTTGAAGAGCTGATCCAAGAGTGTTTGGGCAGCAAAGACGGACCAAGATTGGAGGAAGCACTAATGTCAAGTTGGTGCAGATTTTACAATGCACCACATTCAGAATTTACTTGTCTATCATGTGCAAACATCATCACCCAAGTCAAAGGCAATTTGAACTAGTTGGAGCAGAAAACTATCAAGGAGGATGAGTCATTCCATGAGGAAAATAAGTTGTCAACCTCTGGAGGACAACACATTGTAGATAAACTAGGAAATCCTACACGAACTAGTGCTAGGACAGTAAACACTGAAGCTGAAAATCAAGAAGGAGAAGCTAATTTTCAGGGGATAGCAAAAAGCTTTGGTGAAGGTTCACTAAGAATGGAGTTGGAAAGCCTCTTCTTCGCCAGTAAGAGGTAGTCCCCCACTTGGGAAGAGGAGCCATTAGCAGTTGAGGATGAATCAGTGAAGTTCGCAGCAGTATATGCTGGGGAAACCAATGAAGATGTTGAAAATCAGCAAGAGGAAGAGGTTAACAGCCTTTGGATAGGAGAAAGTGATGATGAGGACCCAGTAATGGAAAGATATAACCAGCTCATGTCAAGATTAGCAAAGGATTGGTCAGAGCTAAAATACCAAGTGGATTTGGAAGTGCTACTATTGCCGAATTGGTGCAGACTTCATGATTCATTGCACTCAGAGTTCACATGCGAGCTATGCCAAGAAGTTGTCCAACAAGTTAAAGAACAAGCAAGGAAGCCAAGTACACCACTTCTTACAGTTGCTTCAAGGATGGAACATGAAGATCAAGGGCCTGAGCCAAGTAATAACTCAGCTGCAGGTAGTCCTCAAGAGGATGTTGGGACAACAATACAAGAAGGATAGAAATATAGTCTCGAGCTTCCGAGTGATGAATTAGATCAAATAGGAAGGTTGTCCACCAATCATCAAGAATTTCTCCCTCTTTAAGAGAATTTGTGCACCATGGACAATAGGCTTTATGGTGAGTCTTTGGGGGAAAATCACATAGTAAATTTTGAACCCCTTGATGAGGTACCATCAATTGATGGCTTATTTTCATTGGGAGTTGTACTATGGAGGTATGATCATGCCGAGGAAGAGCACATTTCAGAAGATGGTAGCAATGAAGACATACACCTTGAGCCTCTGAACGGTGATGCACTAGAGTTTCTAGATTGGGAGAGGGGTTCCTTCTCCATTTATGGCGATAGTGAACAAGGGGAAATGAGTGAACGTCATGATGAGATGCGTAAACAAGAAAGAGAAGAAGACAAAGGCGGGGGTGCTGAGATAGTTGCCAACAAAGATGAAGCACCCAGTCGACTACAAGATGCAACTTGGAGTCCTTCTGCCATGATCATTGTTGATCCTCCTTCATACTCAGATGGCTGCAATAGGACAGATTCGTACATATCATCATCCCATGACACTGATCATCATGAAGATAAGGTCGACACTTGGGAAAGGAGATCGGACAACGTGCTACCTTTATGAGACAACAATCAAATGGATCCCAAGTTTGTGGATTATCAATGTGGAGAAGTACTTCTTTTTGAAGAACTGCCAAGGGGGAGTGTTGATCCCACACAAGATGTGAAAGAAGTGTTTGCTGCCCCGTTCTCCCTGCCTTATGCGGACTTGATTCCTGAAATGTTGCATCCTCCACCATACCCACCCGAGGTTGCTAATGCAAAGATTGATGATGCGGTGCTCGCTCTCGATTGTCAAATGTTGCCACCTCCATGTGAAGAAATCCAGGTTCTATCCTTCCTTTCTCCTATTAATTTTCATAGTTGCACTTATCATTTTGATTATGGGAATGAGAAAAAATGGACGTGTTTATGGATTAATCACGGGTTTAATGAGCCTCCTCAATTGCTGATTTTCCCTGACCGGGTGACTGAATTTGAATGTTGCAACATTGAATTTATTTTCTCTGAACATAAGGATAAATCTGCATGGTTGAGAACTATAACAATTGCTCATCTGCTTGTGCATACATTGTGAAATCCAATAGGCATGAGTGTCATCTCACCTTTCCTTAACCTAGTTCTTTGTAAATATCTTTGTACATAGCTCATTTTTTAGTAGTGTAGGTTTCCTGTAAATACTCTGCTTTCCTTAGGTTAGTTGGTTTTTTGTAGGTTGCTTGTTTTAGAGTAGTTTCTTTCTTGTTTTCTTTTGTTGTCCCGCTTTGGTTGGTGTTGGTGTTTGGTTTTCGTTGGCTTTTGTTGCTGATCTTTTGTTGCTTTGCTTTGGGTCCCTCTACTTTTGGCTGGGTACATCTGTGCGCACAACAACCTTTCTTATTTCCTAGGGTTGTTCTATGTATTTCTTTGTCAAACTCTAATCAAGTTTTTAGAATGGATGGTGAAGATCTTCTATTAGTATCAAGCGATCTAGATGTTTGATTCAAAATGGATAAGTCATTGGTTGGTTCAATTCTGAAGTATTCTGGAATCTTATATCTCTCACATATTTTAAGGATCTAACGATCACTATAGGTCCTTTGTGAAGTCTAGTTAAGTGAAAAATCTAAAATTTTGCTCCAGCGCCACTGTGATTCTCAGCCCTGAGCATGAGCTTCATTGCTTGTGGGTTCACATAAAAGAATAGAAAAGAGAAAAGAAATAAAGAAAGAAAGCAAAATATTGAAAATCAAAAGAAAAGATATTCAGATTTTCAGGGGTATACAAGCAACTCTATTAGGGCTATGGACGCCCAACTAGCAGTAGAGAAATGTTTGGGAGAATCACAACGACAACCTCATCGAGGCTATGGACGTTTGACTGGCAGTGAGGCAATGTCCCAGATGCTTTTGGAGTTAGAATAAACTACCTAGCTTAATTTGATGGAGCTTAGGTTCTTGCAGCAACTGAAGAATGAGAATTAATGCAATTGCACACATTTAGATTTTCAACATACTGAAGGTTGGGTTAACTAGTGGTTTTGATCCTTTGGTTGGGCATCTGGCTTGTTTTTCCTAGCGTGAAGATCGGAACTAGATTTTTTAGGTTCGTGATTCTAGTTTGTCATCAAAATGCTTTGGAGCATTTCCCTAGCGAGTCGCCATTTGTTGTGCATATTTTGCACACATGCCCCACTGTATGCAGCGACCCTCTTTTTTTGCTCCTAACGAGCTGATTTTCTCTTGCCTCATTTTGTGTGCCCCTCATTTTGGTGTCCTATTTGGTCAACTCGCCCTTCAAAGTCTCATTTTTGGCTGACCATATTTTGTCCCTAAATTTAAAAATGGCTAAGTCTTGGGTTTTTCGAGCTTCGCCTCCCCACTCACTTGGTTCGTTTTTCCTTATTTTTTTGTCTTTGGGGATAGATTTTCTATGGATTTGGGATTTTTTTGTGGTGCCTAAGTGAACTTCCAAGGTTTCATTAAGTTTCAAAAAATTGCGAAAAATTCAAAATAGCATTCCTGCAACAACATTTCCATAACGACATTCCAGCCTCACGTTTCTGGAACGTCCGAGCGCTCCTTGGATTTGAAAACGAATTTCAACCCAGATGGTAAAATTGGATCTTATCCTCCCTATAACTTTCAAATTCTAAATTTTCAGCCTGGATATACCATTCGTAGTTCCATGCTTTGTTCGCCATTTTCAAAACAACATTTCTAGAACGGCATTCCGGCCTCAAATTTTCGGAACGTCCAAACGCTCCTCCGATTTGAAAAAAGACTTTGAACCAGATGGTAAAATTGGATATTATCTTCCCTAGACCTTTCAAATTCCAAATTTGCAGTCGGGAGATACCATCTGGAGTTCCATGCTCTGTTCACCATTTTCGAAACAACATTTCTAGAACGGTATTTCGGCCTCACGTTTCCGGAACGTCCAAGCGCTCCTCCAATTTGAAAATGGACTTTGACCCAGATGGTAAAATTGGATCTCATCCTTTTTGGACCTTTCAAATTCTAAATTTGCAGCTGGGAGATACCATCTAGAGTTCCATGCTTTGTTAGTTGTTTTCAAAACAACATTTCCAGAATGACATTCTGGCCTCACGTTTTCAGAACGTCCAAGTGCTCTTCTGATTTGAAAACAGACTTCAACCCAGATGGTAAAATAGGATCTTATCCTCCTTGGACCTTTCAAATTCCAAATTTGCAGATGGGAGATACCATCTGGAGTTCCATGCTCTGTTCCCTGTTTTAAAAACAACATTTCTTGAACGGCATTTCGGCCTCACGTTTCTGGAACGTCCAAGCGCTCCTCCAATTTAAAAATGAACTTCGATCTAGATGGTAAAATTGGATCTTATCTTCCCTGGACCTTTCAAATTCCAAATTTGCAGTCGAGAGATACCATCCGGAGTTCTATGCTTTGTTCACCGTTTTCAAAACAACATTTCCAGAACGACATTTCGGCCTCACGTTTCCGGAACATCCAAGTGCTCCTCCGATTTGAAAATGGACTTCGACCCAAATAGTAAAATTGGATCTTATCCTCCCTAGACCTTTCAAATTCCAAATTTTCAGCTAAGAGATACCATCCGAAGTTCCATGCTCTGTTCGCCATTTTCAAAACAACATTTCCAGAATGACACTCTAGCCTCACGTTTCTTGAACATCCAAGCGCTCCTTAGATTTGAAAATGGACTTCAACCTAGATGGTAAAATTGGATCTTATCCTCCCTGGACCTTTCAAATTCCAAATTTGCAGTCAGGAGATACCATCCAGAGTTCCATTCTTTGTTCGTCATTTTCAAAATAGCATTTCCAGAATGACATTTTGGCCTCACGTTTCCGGAACGTCCACACGCTCCTTCAATTTGAAAATGGACTTCGAACTAGATGGTAAAATTGGATCTTATCCTCCTTGGACCTTTCAAATTTCAAATTTGCAACGGGGAGATACCATCCAGAGTTCCATGCTCCATTCACCGTTTTCAAAACAACGTTCCTAAAACAACATTCTGGCCTCTTGGTCCCAGATTGTTCAAACACTCTCCAATAAACTGTTAATGGAATTTCACACTGAATATTATGATCTTTTGATGATGCATGAATGGATATAGTAAGGATTTTGCAAGATTTGAATAACATTTTCCTTGATTTTTGTATGAAATCACTTACGATACTTCATGCATTCAGATTTCAAGAAGCCTATCGCAGGTCTGTTGGGAGACCCATTGAGAAATCTAAACAAGGAGAAGCATGTGGCTTCTATCACCATTCATTTTTTTCCCACCTCTCCTCGTGGTTCCCATCAATAGAGTTGACATCAAAAGAAGGCCTATGCCAGGTAAGTCAATGACAAAATGCAAGGGGGGTTGTCCTAATTTTCACCAGTTGATGATGATCTTTGGGGGTTGTCCGCTTGAATCAGGGGCAACCAATCCACTGATGCTAATCATCGACAAACCCTTTTGATCTAATGAAGAATGCTGAAATTCCATTGGGAAGAAGCCAACTTTCAGGCAGTAAAAGGGAAATCAGCTAGAAGACAAAACTGGTACAGTGATTGGCCACTACAAGACAAAATAGGAAAAAGACAACAGATGTATTTTAAATTGTTGAATATTGTGGGGTAGGTGAAGCCCTAATGTAATTGAATTTGAGCCACACAATGTAACTCAATCATAGCCATTTATTTGGGCTTTTAAAAACTCTAAATAGGGGTCTTTCCCTCATTTGTAAAAGGTTGGAGAGCTGTTGTAAAAACATTCTGCAACAATAGAAAGCAGCATTGCATGATCTATGGGTGTTACTTTTGATTTTTTTCATTATGTGTGCATGGTTCTACCTTCCAAGTTAGTTTTGGTTGTAGTTTCTTGAATGGAAGTGATGATGGTGTTTGTTGTTATAGTATTTGATGAGCTTTCAGCCCATACTTTTGGCACTTGTTGATGACAAGTTGTTGTGCAAAGTTAGCCTGAGCTTCTTTATTTGATTGCTGTAACTTAGTTCACTTGCATGTTCATGACATGTGTATGCAAACTGAAAATCTGCAATCCTTAGAAGATTGCACTGGTTTTGTGTAACTATAGGATCCTCTTGCCCAAGAAAAACCCAGTTTAGGGAGTTTGTCTACTATAGCAACCTCCATGATCACTTTTCATTCATAGTTTCAGATCCTAGAACCTTCTCTCTTCCCTTCCTTTTTTCCTTTTTTTTAATAAGTAACCTTAGGCAAGGTTCATTGCACATTATAAAGCTAAATCTGATGTTGAAATGGAGTTCTAGACTGTTGTTTGAACCTGCAGCAAATGCTCGAACACTCTCCCATCTTAAGAACTCCATTTGTAGATCCAACTTCCCCACTTTGTAACTCATCTATAAATCTGCCTTGTGATTCCAGCAAATCACATAAATCAGCTGATATATTCCAAGCACTATCAAGACCTGACATCCGAGAGACCTTGGGATAGTGTTCTACAATTTGATTGTGGAAGATTGTATTTCAAGAGGGGTAATGCACCTACGCATTACCTATGTTGAGAAGTGCATAAAAACACCATCAATAAAACCATAATCCCTCAACCCCGATACCCTCTTAATCCCTCAACCCCTCAACCTTTAACCCTTAAACCTTAATCCATCAACCCCCATACCCTCTTAATCCCTCAACCCTCAACCCTCAACCCTTAACCCTTAAACCCTAATCCCTCAACCCCCATACCCTCTTAATCCCTCAACCCCTCAACCCTCAACCCTCAACCCTTAAACCCTAATCCCTCAACCCTCAATCCTTAAACCCTAATCCCTCAATCCCCACATACCCTCTTAATCCCTCAACCCTCAACCCTTCAACCCTAATCCCTCGACCCTTATACCCTCTTAATCCCTCAAC